>BOPN01002684.1:75000-80000 GCA_017312705.2 Penaeus japonicus | reverse complement strand
AGATGGGGAGGAGAGAGTGATGGAAAGGAGTGAAATGAGTGAAAGGAAATGAGGGAGAGAAAGATGGGGAGGAAAGACTGATGGAAAGGAGTGAAATGAGTGAAAGGAAATGAGGGAGAGAAAGATGGGGATGGAAGAGCGAAGGAAAGAGGGAAATAAAGAGGGAGGGAGGGATAGGTAGGGAGTAAAAAATGAAGGGAAGGGGAGAGATGGGATGGAGGATTGATGGAAAGACAGAAGTGGAGGATGGAGGGATAGACGGGGTTGGAGGAGTGAAGGAAGAATGGATATAAAGGGGGGAGGGAGGGAAAGTTGTGGATGGAAAAATGATGGAAAATAGGGAAATAAAGGGGAAGGGAGGTGGGATGGAAGAGAGATGCAGAGAGGGAAATAAGGGAGAAAAGAGAGAAAGAAGGGTTGGAATAAGGATGGATATGAAAGGTGAGGGAGGGAAAATTGGGATGAAAATGCGAAAGAAGGGGGGACATGAAGGAAGAGGAAGAGAAAAATTGCATGAAGGAGTGAAGATATAGATAAAAAATGAAGGAAAGGGAAGGAAAGATGGGATGGAAGAGTTCAGGTAGGATGAAAATGAGGGGGCGAGGGGGGGATGAGAGATGCAGAGAGGGAAATAAAACGGAGATAGCAGGGAAAGATGGGAGGGAAGAATGAAAAAGGGAAGGAAATGAAAGGAGTCGAAGAGGTAGAGTAGAATGAAGAAGAGAAGGAAGGGAAGAGGGGAGTGAAAGAAAAATGAGATGGAAGAGAGAAAGAGGGAAGAAAAAGAAAAGTAGAGAGGAGGCGAGGGGGGAGACGGGATGAGAGAGAGAGAAGGAAGGAAGGGAAATAAAGAGGAGAGATAGAAAGGGTAAAAAAAGACAATAGAAGAAACGGGATGGCATGAACCAAACAAACAAAAAAAAGAAAGAAAAAAATGAGGAAACTATTTCATTGCATTAAAATGAGGAAAAGATGAGGAGCTTCTTCATGAGCAATGTGGCGGTAGCGTTACTGTATCCTGGAACTATATGTTTTCGTAATGGAAAACCCTCGTAAGGAAAAAAAAAATAGATAGAAAGGCAAATAAAAAGATAAAAAGAAAAGAAAAAGAGAAAGAGAAAACCCGCACAAAACAAAAGAAAATTGATACACTCATTTATAATAGTCCATTTTACTTCTCTCTCTATCTCTCTCTCAATCTACCCTTTCTACCTTTTATTTATCTATTCCAAAACGAGTACCTTTTCTTTCTTCTCTCGTACTCGGACTGCCTGGATAAGAGGCAGCAAAAGCAGTAGATCGTTCGCGTTAACCCAGGAAGACAGACCCCACTCAGGTTGCTTTACCCGGAGTGCGTGATGCAGGGAGAATTACTCTAATTTTCTATGCAAACTCCATTTCACTCTCTCGATTGCTGCCTCTCTCTCTCTCTCTCGCTCTTTCTCTCTCTCTCGATCTCTCTCTCGCGCGCTCTTTCTCGCTCTTTCTCTCTCCCTCGATCTCTCTCGCGCGCGCTTTCTCGCTCTCTCTCTCTCTCTCTCTCTCTCTCTCTCTCTCTCTCTCTCGCGCGCGCGCGCTCTTTCTCGCTCTTTCTCTCTCCCTCGATCTCTCTCGCGCGCGCTTTCTCGCTCTCTCTTTCTCTCCCTCTCTCTCTCTCTCTCTCTCTCTCTCTCTCTCTCTCTCCCTCTCTCTCTCTATATATATACAGATGTGTGTGTGTGTGTGTGTGTGTGTGTTTGTGTGTATGTGTTTGTGTGTGATACCAATGCTTCTACCATCAAGCTACTACCACTGCTGATGCAACATGACTCCTTTTTCATATATGAAATCCTTATAGCTATGCCTAACATCCATTTATTACTTCGCCTGGAACATGCATCTTACATCACACTCCTCACTCCTTCCTGAAGCGGGTTCTCATGCGACTCTCAGCGACCCGAAGTTCACAAAGAGAGGTCGCTCTAAGGCCTGATAATCGAGGTCCTCTCAGGCACAGGACAGTAAAGTGGAAAAGCGAGAACAGCGTCAGTAAAGCTCATCCACGCAGCTCTATAGCTCCTTGCTTGCTGATTTGATTCGCCTTTAACTAGTCTTGCATAACATGATTTGTTCTGAAGTGGGTAAATACTAATGGCGTGAAAGTTCCGTGATCTATATTCTAAAATACATTTTGGTTGTTGTTGTTTTCTAATCTTTATTTCGCCTATGAGGTTCTGCCTATGTTAAACTCCAATGACAATGGAGTTACGGGTTCGTAGTTTCGGATGCCGAAGAGGCTTTCTGCCCACGTGTCCATAATCCTCGAGCCCTAAGGACATAGGCCAATCTTTCCCCTCCAAGTGGCAATATACATATTCCTTGCATCATTGTGTCCGTTACATCTCCCACTTCATCAAAAACAAAGCCTCCCTTCTTTGATTTCATTACGTGACCAACATCAAAGGAAGATCCGCATGAGCACCGGCTTGGTAAACCTTCCATTGACTTACCATACCGAAGAGCTATAGCGTCAGTGACGTCCTTGGTTTTGATAGGCAAGGTTGTTAACCAGTTCGATGCTCGTAATCCGAGAGGTATGATCGCCTTTAATTGCTTCTCTTGTCTTACCTAGTTCTCTTTTGATAACGTAGACTTAATTCCTGCTGTTGGGTAAAGGCAATTTCACATATTGCATTTTCTCGGACAGTGGGAGTTGTTAGAGCTGACGTTAATAACAGAGAGTTGTTTTTCGTGTTAAATTCACCGGGTTTGTGATGCCCATCCTTCTAGGCATGGTGGTAGTTTCATCATGTCGCTCTCATATGAACACATCCCTCAAGGCTTTCTCAAACGGTTGTTTGAGTCCGTGAGTAAAAGTTGCATGGGGCTTTATCATTGTTAAGAGGAAGCGAGGGCCACGAGGCTGTCGAAAAAAAAAAAAAAAAAAAATACGGCCTGAAAAGTTATCTAGGGTAAATTTAACTCATTTCATGTTGAAATTACCATTTTGAACTAGAGGGTCAGGGAGGGGGTAGGGGAGAGAGAGGTAGGGGGTTAAAAATCCAATTGGACACATGTGAATACACAGGGACAGCATTTGACGAAATTGCAGCGAGATTATTCATTGTTTCATGTTTGTAGTGAAGTTTATCTGTGCTGTGGCCTGTCTTTATGACACCAGAGAAACGAGGGGATAAAACAGAAACACGGGGTCTTTATTGACGTTGTTTGCATAGTGATGTGCCATAACTGCATGCAGTACTAAAAATAAAGAGTTGTTTTCATTTTCCAATTTGGTTCCCGCATAGAACTGGTAAAGCATGCCCGGAAAAAGTTGAGTGTACTCCCCACTGTGAAAGACAAAGAACATTACTGTTTATTCGGTCTTTAAGGTCTTTAAGGGACACCTAAAACACACTTTCCTATGGGTAGATACAAAAGGAAAATACCAAGAGATACATTTTCCGAGTAATATCATTTGTAATTATACACACGACGTAATTACATGGAGACGTGTGAACATACAGACGTGTAAACATAGACAGCGTACACAAGAACACTTATACGTACAAAAGCATATACATGTTCCTGGAAGCTTTTAGCCTTAAGGCAAACACCCAGACAACCCCCTCCCATGCGGGTTAAGTGACAGACAGCCAGACACAAACCTAATCAATATAATTTGGTATGCTGACCTTGGCCACGGCATGCACCACGACACCAGGCTTCTGCAGTGTTAAGATGTGTGTATTTTGTGCTTCAGTTGTTCCCTATGTGTGTGGTTTTATTTGAGTACGTATGATGTGGTCTCACTTCATCTGTAAAGTAAGAACGTGTGTGTTACTGTGTATGTATGTGGGTGTTAGCTTGTTTGAGATAATTTCTTTCTTTCAGTATGTGGAGGTAATGCTGTTTGTCTCCCCTTCCCTCTCTCTCTTTCTTTCTCTATATCTTTCTCTCTATCATTCTCTCTCTCTCTCTCTCTCTCTCTCTCTCTCTCTCTCCTTCTCCCCCCCCCCTCTCTCTCTCTCTCTCTCTCTCTCTCCTTCTCCCCCCTCTCTCTTCCCCTCTCTCTCCTCCTTCCCTTCCTCCTCCTCTCCATTTCTGCTGCTTCCTTCTACTCAAACGGCTGTGTGCTCGTGGCCGCCCGCCCTCTTCCGCATGTGTGCAAGAGTCAAAACGTTTTTATTTACTTTCCTTTATGACTTTTTTTTTCCTTTCCCTTCTTTCCTTCCCTCCTTCACTTCGATTTTGCATTCAGCACTACACTGCACCTTCATGCACATTCCATCATGCATTACTGGCTCTCTGCAGTAGCATGAAGCCATTTCGCGGGGCTGCCGCTGGAGAAATTTCAGCCTTGTTTCTGTACCTGGTTGGGGAGTGCGTGCTAGATATTCATTCCCTTGCCACTTCTATCCCTCATATTCCATAGCTTTTGCCCTTTTCCTATTCCTTTATTGTTCGCTCTCTTTCTCATTCTCTCTCTCTCTCTCTCTCTCTCTCTCTCTCTCTCTCTCTCTCTCTCTCTCTCTCTCTCTCTCTCTCCCTCTCTCCCTCTCTTTCTCTTTCTTTCTCATTCTCATTCTCTCTCTCTCTCTCTCTCTTCTCTCTCTCTCTCTCTCTCTTTCTTTCTCTCTTTCTCTCTCTCACTCTCTCTCTCTTTTTTCTCTCTCTGTCTGTCTCTGTCTCTCTCTCTCTCTCTCTTTTCTTCGCTCTATATTTGCTTCATTCCGCCCTGTATCTCGTCTATAATATTCTTTTGCTCTTTTTTTCTCTATTACTTCTCTCTCTCTCTCTCTCTCTCTCTCTCTCTCTCTCTCTCTCTCTCTCTCTCTCTCTCTCTCTCTCTCTCTCTCTCTCTCTCTCTCTCTCTCTCTCTCTCTCTCTCTCTCTCTCTCTCTCTCTCTCTCTCTCTCTCTCTCTCTTTTTTTTTCTCTCTCTCTCTTTCTCCTTTCTCTCTCAACCTCTTTCGCCCCCTCCCCCCACCCCTCCCTCCCTTTCCTCAAGCCTCGGGGGAA
>BOPN01002684.1:67500-70000 GCA_017312705.2 Penaeus japonicus | reverse complement strand
TAGAAAGGGTAAAAAAAAGACAATAGAAGAAACGGGATGGCATGAACCAAACAAACAAAGAAAGAAAGAAAAAAAAATAGGAAACTATTTCATTACATTAAAATGAGGAAAAGATGAGGAGCTTCAAGAGTAATGTGGCGGTAGCGTTACTGTATCCTGGAATTATATGTTTTCGTAATGGAAAACCCTCGTAAGGAAACATAAAAAAATAAAAAAATGAATAGATAGAAAGGCAAAAAAAAAAAAAATATAAAAATAAAAATAAAAATAAAAGAAAAAGAGAAAAAATAATTCTACCTTTTATTTATCTATTCCAAAACGAGTACCTTTTCTTTCTTCTCTCGTACTCGGATTGCCTGGATAAGAGGAAGCAAAAGCAGTAGATCGTTCGCGTTAACCCAGGAAGACAGACCCCACTCAGGTTGCTTTACCCGGAGTGCGCGATGCAGGGAGAATTACTCTAATTTTCTATGCAAACTCCATTTCACTCTCTCGATTCTGCCTCTCTCTCTCTCTCTCTCTCTCTCTCTCGCGCGCGCGCTCTTTCTCGCTCTTTCTCTCTCCCTCGATCTCTCTCGTGCGCGCTTTCTCGCTCTCTCTTTCTCTCTCTCTCTCTCTCTCTCTCTCTCTCTCCCTCTCTCTCTCTCTATATATATATATAGATGTGTGTGTGTGTGTGTGTGTTTGTGTGTATGTGTTTGTGTTCATGAGTGTGTGTTTTGTGTGTTTGAGTGTGTGTGTGTGTGTGTGTATGTGTGTGTGTTTGTGTGTGTGTGTGTGTGTGTGTGTGTTTGTGTGCTTGAGTGTGTGTGTTTGTGTGCTTGAGTGTGTGTGTTTGTGTGTTTGAGTGTGTGTGTTTATGTATGTATGTGTGTGTGTGTGTGTGTGTGTGTTTGTGTGCTTGAGTGTGTGTGTTTGTGTGCTTGAGTGTGTGTGTTTGTGTGTGTGTGTGTGTGTGTGTGTGTGTGTGTGTGTGTGTGTGTGTGTGTGTGTGTGTGTGTGTGTGTGTGTGTGTGTGTGTGTGTTTGTGTAATTTACGAAAGGTTAGACGCATAAAAAATTCTTCACTATTATAAGATTAATAAAGTATTCAAGCTGTCCCGAAAACAGCGAAAAAGCGTCACCTCATATGGAAGATTTCAAAGCTAACCCGACGGAGGCCCAATGGAGCGAGAAATGGCAAACGAAAATACATTCTTTTGTCGTCTAGTGATAAACCAAGTGGAAATTTGGAAGGAACAAATCTTAGCGCCTCTTCCTCTGAATTTGGAACGGATCTTTTTCGTTGGGGAGGTTTTCCGTTTCTTGTCGTACGTGGAAACATTATCGTGAAATAATTATATCTATTTGTTAATTGGTTTATTTGCTATAAGAAGACTCCACAAAATTTCACCTAACCCTAGTGATGACGTCACTGGATAGAAAGAAAACGGGGAAAGCGAAGTGATTTTACACCGGTCCATAATTTACGGCCCGAGCTACATATACTAACCTCATTTAATTCCCGGTGAAATATTACCGCCATAAATATGCGATCTCAATTAATCACTGTCTGCTTTAACGCCTTTTCTGACCTTAGTGTCCCTCCCACATTAGTTGGGCCCTGTTTTTTTCCACTCTCTCTCTCTCTCTCTCTCTCTCTCTCTCTCTTTCTGTCTATCTATCTCTCTCTCTCGCTCTTACTCACTCACTCACCCGCTCTCTCTCTCTCTCTCTCTTACTCTCTTATTATCTTACTTTCTCTCTTTCTTTCTCTCCCCCCTCTCTCTCTCACACTCTTTCACTCCCTCTCTCCCCCCTCTCCTTCCCTCCATCCACCCCTCCCCTTGTCTTACCCTCCCTCTCCAGATCCTATTGCAGACATTTCCTAATCTATTCCCTCGCCCCCGTTTTTTTTCTTTCTTTCTTTCTTTTTTTTAGCTTAATCACCCGGAGGTTTAATTAAGTGCTAATGACACTAACCCTTGTTTGTGGCACGAAATATACTGGCCTTCTTCTACCTGATTTCCAACGTCTGGCAACTTTCACCGCTGACGATCAAGTTCCATTGGAGACTCGGAGAGCAGCACTCACGCCCACGAACAAAGGGGTGAAGTGGGCTGAGAGGGATATCTTACATATGGTGATTGAGACGCCGAGAAAGCAAGGACGTCTGGTTCCCTTTTTCTTGTTGATAGCTGTCTTGTTATTTTTTTTTTTTTATGTTAGTGTTTATTCATATTTTATCTATTTTTTTTTTGTTTCGTGTTTTTTCTTTTTTTCCTTGATGCATTTTTTTTTCTTTTTATTGAGGAAGAGAAAGGATTAAGTGATAGTTAAGAGCTTTTATATTTTTTGCTTTTCCTTGACTTCATTTTTTCCTTATTTTTCTTTTTCTCTTTTGCTTCTGCATTTTTTTTTTTTCTTGCCCTTCCTTAATGTGTTTTCTTTTCCTATTATTCTTTATTTGATGTATTTCTTTCTGCCCCTCTCTCTCTTTCTCTTCCTCTCTTTCTCGCTC
>BOPN01002684.1:52500-55000 GCA_017312705.2 Penaeus japonicus | reverse complement strand
GCGGGGGGGGGGGGGGGGGTTTACACGAGCGGGGAGAGGGTGGGACGGCGAGTGGTACACGGGGAGAGGGGAGAAGAGGGGAGAGGGGGTAGTAGAGGGGGAGGGGATAAGACACGGGCGGGAGGGGGGGGGGGGGTAGAAGGAAGAAGGGCGGTACACAGATCTGGGTGGGGGATGGACGGGTATTACCCGAGTGGGGTGAGGGGAGATGGATGATATACGAGTGAGGAGGAGGGGGTGGGGTAGGGGTGATGAAGGGATGAGAGTCGGAAAGAGAGGAAAGTCGTTGACTTAGAAATGTTATCATCTCTTCCTATCATATTCCTCCCTCTCTGCTTTCACCATCCTCATTTTTTTAATTCCCCTTCTTTCTTTCTTTTTTTCTATTCCCTTGTTCTTAAAATCGTTGAATTCCACGTGGCTTATATTAGTCTCGTGAAGGCATTGACTGGCTCGAGGTCAGAACGTGAGCTGGAATGCATTTCGAAACGGGAAAATGTTTTCATCCGTGGGCAACTGGGCACGTGTGAGGGAGGGTTAAGATAGATAGACAGATAGATAGATAGATAGAGGGATTTACATATAGATAGGTAGATAGATGGATATATAAATAGATAGACAGGTAGATTTACCGATAGAGAAACAGATTGATGGAGAAATGGATAAATTAATAGATGGACAGATAGATGTATAGATGTATGAATAGGCAGATAGATATATGTAAATAATGATAGATATAGATAGATAAAGAGATAGATAAAAGGAAAAGAAGAAGAAAGAAGTAAGGAAGACTCCTGCCAGAATACATGATTCACGATTCACAGATCCATGCATCTTATCCCTCTCCCAATATCTCTCAGCTTCTCCCTTTCCCTTCATATATCCATTCCTCTACTCCCTACCCCCTACCCCTTCCCCCTCCTCCTTCTCCGTCATACATCCACCGTCTTCCCCCTCCCCCCCAGACGTCCTTCTCCACCCACCCCTCTGCACAGCCAGTCCCCGATGCACACATTTGCTATGGTTCACACGCGTCTTCTCGCACTCACATGCGCACTGTTGCTCAGCTGCCGAAATCCCTCTTGACTTGGACATTTTCCTCTCGCTCCTCATACATTATTTCTTTCGGTATTTCTTTTTATACTTCACGGTTATCTTAGTTTCAATTTATTTTATCTGAGATTAGTACATTATGGGCTGACAGTCACGGGACGGATCAAGAAATCCAATCTGGGTCAAAGTGCGACCTCCCAGTGCATCGCAATCTAAGAAGCAGTTTTAACCGCGATGCTGATGATACGTCATTATCCTGGGCAGCCAATGAGAAACATGCTCTAAAAATGCGTCCGCCAATCACCGCCCAATAATATCAAAACACAGTCACAAGCAGCAGCTTTGAAAACATGTAAAGTCCCACCCCCTCCACTTCGAATCTAGCCGTCTGGTAGCTCAGTGGTAGCATGTCGACTTCACATCCCCGTGTCGGCAGATCGAGCCTCGTCCAAGCTCGTGAGCTTCCATTGTCACATGGCGGTTACTGACGTAGCTGGGCACTGCGTTGGGTGAGGACCAAGCTCAGATCGAGTCAACACTCGTTGGCACACTCTCTCACGAGTCACGGTGACACAGGCGGGCTAGCCTCAGTGCATACAAGCCCGGCGTAGCATCTGCTCCGCCATGCTGGCTTATCCTTATCCTTACCTCGAATCTTACCTAAAAAGATAAACGGGATCATTTCGGCTCTGCTAAAACAAAGTGCTGGTAAAATCAGTTCATGCATAACATGAAGTGTTGAAATGAAAGATTTCTACAGAGCTGTCTGTTAGAGGACAAGAGCCACAAGAATCAGCTTTTAAAGTGTGATGAAATTTAACATCATAATTAGCATTTAATGGTCCTACGTTCGCTCAGACCTCCGCACTTGTCGATGCTTTGACAAAGGATAACAATCCTTAATATTTGCATAGTTTGGTGAAATAGGTCTTTAAAAACTGCACTTTGATTTAGATTTACGGTTTATACATCTTTTATTTCATTATTCTCATTATTACCATTCTCATCATCATTATCATTATTATTATCATCATTATCATTATTATTATCATCATTATCATTCTTATCATTATCATTTTTTATTATTATAATTTTATTATCATCATCATTATACTATTTTTAGTAGTACTGTTATTATTATCATCAACATCATTATCATCCCAATCCTTTTTTTATAATCATTATCATCATCATTATTTTTATCCGTATCATTCATCTCATCCTTATCATTTTCGTCATCTTCATCATTATCATTATCATTATCATCATTATCATTTTTTATCATTACAATTTTATTATCATCATCATTTTGCTATCATTATCATTTCTATCATTATTATTGTTATCATCATTGTTATTATCATTATCATTATCATTATTGCTATTATCATTATCATCACTGCTATTCCAACCATTATCTTTTTTATTGATATTATCATTGTTATTA
>BOPN01002684.1:37500-42500 GCA_017312705.2 Penaeus japonicus | reverse complement strand
ATATATATATATATATATATATATTTATATAGTGAGAGAGAGAGAAAGAGATGCATACATACAAACTGTAGAGGAAGAGAGAGAGAGAGAGAGAGAGAGAGAGAGAGAGAGAGAGAGAGAGAGAGAGAGAGAGAGAGTTATAAAAAAGAAGAAGAAGAAAGAAAAAAACTAAAGAAAAAAAGAAAGTAAAACAACGAGAGAGAGAGAAAGAAAGCCATTATTTCAGAGCCAGCATCCTACCCAGGCAATGTTCGTGATGCTCTCGGAGTCCCCGCAGCGCTCGCGGTGAGAACAGCAGTCACTCACAATCACACGTCACGTCAAGAAGACAAGAACGGGTAACATGTCACCTTCCATTGGGGGGAAACTCGGTTGTGAGGTTAGAAAAGGAGAGTCACATGGGAGAGGCAGAGAGGGGAATGGAAATAGACGAGGGGAGCGAAAAGTGAAAGAGGAAGAAGTTGGGGAGCGGAAGAGTGAGAGGACGAGAGTCAGATCGAGAGGGGGAGGAAAGGGAGAGGGAGAGGGAAGGAGAGGGAGAGGGAGAGGGAAAGAGGAAGAGGCAGAGGGGGATGGAGAGAGAGAGGGAGAAAGAGGGAGGGAGAGGAAGAGGGAGAGGGAGAGGGAGACGGAGAGGGAGAGGGAAAGGGAGAGGGAGAGGGAGAGGGAGAGGGAGAGGGAGAGGGAGAGGGAGAGGGAGAGGGAGAGGGAGAGGGAGAGGGAGAAGGAGAGGGAAAGGGAGAGGGAGAGAAAGAGCGGGAGATATAGAGGGACAGGGAGAGGGAGATGGACAGAGAGAGAGAGAGAATGAGAAAGAGAGAGAAAAGAGAAACACGTAAATAGATAAACAATGAAAGTGAGATAAGAGAAAACTGGCAGAAACAGATATATAGCGCATAAAAAAAAGAAAAAAACTAATCAGTGCATTTCATAGATGATATATGAAGATGCCATAAAGACCACGCACTATATCATAAACCACGATACCTTACGAGATAGGCCTAGACACTTGTAATAAGACTAGCTGTGATGGCGTCGCTCCGGTATATTTCCCCATTTCTAGTATTGCGTTATGTACTAACCTATCTTTCTTGTCCTTCTTACTTATATGTCTCTTCTTCATTCTCCCTCTTATCCCTCTTTTCCGTATTACACAATGTACTTGTCGATTCTTCATTCTCCGTCTTTTCCCACTTTTCGTATTACGTATCGCATTTTCCCTCACAATCATATACTTTCTGCTCTTTTTCCCTCACATTCCCTCACCTTTTCATCCATCTACACCTTCCCCTAATACTTCATCTTCTTCTTTTTCCCCACACTAACTCTTTTTCCATCATATTTTATACACTTTCCCTTAATTTTCTCTTTTCTCCCTCATTTCTGTGCACGTCCCCTCACCCTCTCATTCGATCACCCTCATAGCTCCAGCCACACGTGCACATCTAATCCTTACCCCTCTCTACTTCCCTCACAGATTATGTTGCCCTTCCTTCTCCCCTCACTCTTGATCATCTGCTCCTCATCTCGCTGTCACTTTCTCTTTCCCCTCATACTCTCCCTTATGCCAGGGCACTTTTCATTGAACCCTTTCTTCATTATTATTCATTCTAGCCTACTTTCCCTCATCTTTCTTTTCCCTAATACCCGCATACTTTCCCCTCACACCCTCATTTTCGCTCATACATCCTGTCATCCTCCACCTCATTTGTACACTTACTCTCTTCATTTCCCCTCATCCTTTCTCTTTCCTGCACTCTTGTCCACCTCCGTATCCACCTCTCATCTTCCCTCATGTTGGTGCATTATACCCACTCTTTCCCCTCATATTTGCACGCCATCCCCTCATTTACTTCTCTCCCTCATACTTGTATACTTTCGTCTTATAATCTCTATTCTCATTTACTTCCCCTTCATTCTCTATCTTTTCCCCTCATACATATACAACCACCCCCTCATCTTCTCTATTCCTTCATGCATCTGCACCTGTCCCCTTACTCCCTCCATACCCTCATACATGATCCCTTTCACCTTATTTTTCCCCTCATACATGTACACCTTCCCCTCACCCTCTCTTTTCCCCTCATATCTGCGCACCTTCCCCTTCACCCTCTCTTTTCCCCTCATACATAGACACCTTCACCCTTCACCCACTCTCTTCCCTTCATACACGTACACCTTCCCCCTTCACCCACTCTCTTCCCTTCATCACGTACACCTTCCCCCTTCACCCACTCCCTTCCCTTCATACACGTACACCTCCACCCCCCCTTCCCCCTTGCTCCCCCCCAACCCAACACATCCGAGGAACAACAATTATCCCGATATATTGCTCTGAGAATTCCTCCTCTCCGCCTCCTATACACCCTCTTCCGGCTTCGTGACTCGGGGGAATGCTGCTTGTGTGAGGAAGGAGGAGAGGGGAAGGATGGAAGAGGGATGAGGGGAGAGAGGGTGTGGGAGAGGTGTACAGGGTGACTGGAGGATCGGGGGAGGAGAGAGAGAGGGGGAGGGAGAGACGGACCGAGGGAGGGAGTAAGAGAGAGGAAGAAAGAGAGAGAGAGAGAGAGAGAGAGAGAGAGAGAGAGAGAGAGAGAGAGAGAGAGAGAGAGAGAGAGAGAGAGAGAGAGAGAGAGAGTTCCCTTCATCACATGCACCTTCCCCCTTCACCCACTCTCTTCCCTTCATACACGTACACCTTCCCCCTTCAGCCACTCCCTTCCCTTCATCACGTACACCTTCCCCCTTCACCCACTCCCTCCCCTTCATCACGTACACCTTCCCCCTTCAGCCACTCTCTTCCCTTCATCACGTACACCTTCCCCCTTCACCCACTCTCTTCCCTTCATACACGTACACCTTCCCCCTCCACTCACTCCCTTCCCTTGATACACGTACACCTTCCCCCTCCACCCACTCTCTTCCCTTCATACACGTACACCTTCCCCCTCCACCCACTCCCTTCCCTTCATCACGTACACCTTCCCCCTCCACCCACTCTCTTCCCTTCATACACGTACACCTTCCCCCTTCACCCACTCCCTTCCCTTCATCACGCACACCTTCCCCCTTCACCCACTCCCTTCCCTTCATACACGTACACCTTCCCCCTCCACCCACTCCCTTCCCTTCATACACGTACACCTTCCCCCTCCACCCACTCCCTTCCCTTGATACACGTACACCTTCCCCCTCCACCCACTCTCTTCCCTTCATCATGTACACCTCCCCCCTTCACCCACTCTCTTCCCTTCATCACGTACACCTTCCCCCTTCACCCACTCCCTTCCCTTCATACACGTACACCTTCCCCCTCCACTCACTCCCTTCCCTTGATACACGTACACCTTCCCCCTCCACCCACTCCCTTCCCTTCATCACGTACACCTTCCCCCTTCACCCACTCTCTTCCCTTCATCACGTACACCTTCCCCCTTCACCCACTCCCTTCCCTTCATACACGTACACCTCCACCCCCTTCCCCCTTGCTCCCCCAACCCAACACATCCAGGAACAACAATTATCCCGATATATTGCTCTAAAATTCCTCCTCTCCGCCTCCTATACACCCTCTTCCGGCTTCGTGACTCGGGGGAATGCTGCTTGTGTGAGGAAGGAGGAGAGGGGAAGGATGGAAGAGGATGAGGGGAGAAGGGAGTGGGGAGAGGTGGCCGCGGGGTGACTGGAGGATCGGGGGGAGGAGAGAGAAGGGGGAGGGAGAGACGGGCTCCGAGGGAGGGAGTAAGAAAGGAAGAAAGAGAGAGAGAGAGAGAGAGAGAGAGAGAGAGAGAGAGAGAGAGAGAGAGAGAGAGAGAGAGAGAGAGAGAGAGAGAGAGAGAGAGAGAGAGAGAGAGAGAGAGAGAGAGAGAGAGAGAAAGCGAGCGAGCAAGAGGTAGAGAGAGATAGAGAGAATTAAAAACATTCTGCAACGTAATTGCCATAATACGATACGTTTTTTTTATTTTCTTGTTTCTTGTCATCATTCATGAGGCGATAACACTGCAACAGCCACTGCCTCAAAGAAAAATAAAAGATCTATTGATCGAAGCCAGTGGAAGATAATTTTTTTTCAGTGAAAGCAAAGAAATCCCTTTGTCTAATTATCTTTGATGTATTCTCCAGAGAGAAGCAATTCACTTTAGAGAGAGAGTGAAAGAATAAAAAAAGAAAAAGAAAAAGGGAGAAACTGTTTATCTGTAAAAAGGACTTAACAAGACTGACTGCATTTCCGATTGTTGTCAGATTTTAGCGCCTCTAGTGGCAGCTGGACGAACTAAACGATCCAATAATTTCCCTCGAGTTTAAGTCCTAATTTGGGGACGTTAAAGCCTTTTCCATATTTTTTTTTTATATTTTTTTTTATCTAAGATGGTGGATTACGAATGCGTCATTGATTTTTTTTAGTTATTGTAGCTGTATCATTAAGATTCTTATTCCGCTGTGTAAAATGTGTATGTGCATGTTGCATTTCCACATATTGTGTGTGTGTGTGTGTGTGTGTGTGTGTGTGTGTGTGTGTGTGTGTGTGTGTGTGTGTGTGTGTGTGTGTGTGTGTGTGTGTGTGTGCGTGCGTGTGAGAGAGAGAGAGAGAGAGAGAGAGAGAGAGAGAGAGAGAGAGAGAGAGAGAGAGAGAAATTAATGCTAAGAAGAAATATCTAGAGTAAGAAACATACAAGAATTACATCTAAGCTTACACTCGACCGCAATTGCAACCTAAAGCCCTGTCCGCACAAGTAACTCATGTGAACGACCTTGCTCGCGGAATCGAATCCGTGTCCCTTGTGACACTAATCACACCTCCTAGAGGCAGGGAGAAGAAATTACACTGCATATGCACACGCACACAAACACACACATAAACGTGCGTGTGTGTATGATAGAAATACCAGAATATCTGCAGCTCCTGAAACTGAACAAAGGAATCTTGGCATCATGTGTGAACGGAGATCAGGTCACTCCTATGAGATCTCTCCTTTGTACACTCGGATCATCTCTCACGC
>BOPN01002684.1:7500-10000 GCA_017312705.2 Penaeus japonicus | reverse complement strand
ACTAAAAAATAGGACTAATCCGATCCCTTGCTTGTTATAGATACATTTGTCTTTAATATCTGACAAATGTGGACATTCATTTTTTTTTTAAAGCATATAAAAATAATTTAAAGGGGATGTTGACACCATGACATTTTCAGTGATGGGGGGTTTTAATACCCTTGGACAGGGTAGGTAGCTCAGAATCTGTCAAGAACCAGTTTCTTCAAACTTGGCAGGAATGTCTCTGGAGCCGCAGTGTAAATAACGAATGGAAATACGAAATATGAAACTTTTAATCGTGCATGATTCATATAGGGGTAAATAATACCGAAAGGCAACATAAGCAAGTGCGCTTTAATGATAATAGTAAAAGTAACAATAATGTAAAGGGTTGGAAGTAGTTTTATAGTACAAGAGAATGAATGATTGTGTATATATGGGGATTTGGATGGTTGAGCCATTTGCTTGTCCTCGCCGGAGGGTTCTTTTCTCCCGCCACGAAGGTGACCTCGGCGACCACCATAGCCCGACCTGCCACTTGGCTCCGGTCTCCAAACTTGGCCACTTCGTTCTCTATGATATTGGCTGGTAGTTGCCGTTGCGCATCTAATCAGCTTGCACAGATAGCCAATCTGACCCTGCATAACCGGCCAAGCTATCCTGGCTGTCCGGTTATTCCGCCACGAATCCTTGTTGCTCTGCAATTGGGTGATTTCGTTTGCGTGTGCGAAAGTTATTTCATTGTTTTGTATACTACTGGAGAATAAGGGTGATTATTCTTGTGGAGAAAATATTTTTGTTTATATAATATCTTTAATAGATTAGACAAACTTTTATTACATTTTATTAATGCCTCGATTGACCCTTTATTCTGCGAAAGAATAAAAAAGAACCAAGGGTTATAAGATCTTAAATAGCGCTAAACCATGGACAAATAATAACAATAATAAAAATAATAATGATGATAACAGTTGTCATGAAATTAAGAATTGTGTATTAAGCCACTTTATCAACTTATTATTTATTGCCAGCAAGCTATTGTCTTCTCAGAGGAAGACCTAAGAAAGACCCAATCACCTACACTGTGATGATATGGGTAACTTTACCATCTTAGTTGTTATCTTTTACGGTAATTTACGATATAAATTCACAGGAAAAAAATACAAATTTACTGTAACTATTTTACAACATCCTCCCATCGCTATGGTCTAACAAATACAATAAATTGATACCAAACTATTTCAGGTCCTACAATACGACGACTGTTTTGAAGAATAGAGAAATACTGGTTGTAGTCCGAGTAAAGGTTGATGTGTGATCATAAGATGGTTGAAGTTGTGGTTGCCTAAATCCTTCCTCCTCCCCTCCCAATTTTATTTTATAAATCAGCATCTACTTTGCTAATCATTTCATTTATCTTTTTTTTAATCGTTATTCTGTCTTGGACACTATCCACATGGTAATTTACTACGTGTGTATAAAGATGAAAGGAAAGATATGCGCAATAGTTGAGGAAAACAATTATCTTTTGTGATTGTGCTTCATTTCAGACTATCGCCACACTATGACATAAAATCCAAGTCATTCAACGTGAAGCTGCATCGCATGATCTGGCGTCAGCCCTCAGAATGTATCTACATAGAATGTGTATGTTCCTGTCAGCACGTGTGCGTCATGTGGAGCCGTGTTTGAAGCCGTGTCTAAAAAGCTCCCATGACATCCCCTGCTTGTGACATCACCTCTCCAGAGATCGAGTGCATTCTTCGCCTCGAGAAGGCCTCGTGCCTCGCCATCGTTTTCCTAAGGAGATGCCAAGCCTGGAGAATAGTAACTCCTCACTCGACGTAACTCTTACGACCAATCGCTAGTTCTCTGCACTTACCAGATAACTGTATCCTCTTACCATAATTTGCCTCCTTTCGGCTCATAAGAATCTGTTCATCTCCTGCTCGGGTTGCTGTTCAGTTATCAATCTTATTCTGGTCTTGCTGCTCGGATGACGAAAAAATGCACGTTGTTGATGTCGTCAAAGTACATAGTTGGGACTTCTTTTTCTTTTTTTTTCTTCCATTTGCGTGTTAAGCCGTGATATTTATGTGCGCAAGCGGTCTTGCGTTGGTCTGAGATAAAGGATTGCAGCTTTGTAAATCGATCTATTTGCTGTTATCACTTCGTTCTTCTTGCTTCATTTGCAAGTTGCTTACCTATTGACGACCAATACTCATTGTGATCTTTATATTAAGTGAGCTGATGTGTTTGCCTTAACTAAGGACAAAAACGGAGAGTGATTTCAGTGTCTTGCCATCTCTTTCTGATAATTTATTTCCAACATTCACTCCTACAGATTTGTTATGAGGATCATCAGTAATCAGTTACCATGTAGATAGTTGCATTTTTACCCAAACAGTATGTTATTTGGGGAAGCTTACTACGTGCGTTATGTGTATGTCTTCCAATCCATTTTGCTGTAATTTGTATTATCTTTGGTACAACGGTACTACGTTCTGTATTTTTAATT
>BOPN01002683.1:166540-169040 GCA_017312705.2 Penaeus japonicus | reverse complement strand
GCTAGTATGAGTTTATAACCTTCCTGACAATTTATCGTCATCATAACAGTTAGTCCAGTAGTAGCAGAGGATTGTTGGCCTTTATTTTAGCACACTGGATTTGACATGACATTGTAAGCCTACCATAGCAGATCACAGCTAGTTCTTAGCAGATTTGGCTAGAGAACAATCATTATGATATAGAATTTTATATGTCTTAACCTGTAATATAAAAGTAGATATATTGAGAACATGACTACTCAAAAAGGGGAAATCTAACATTTATGCGACATTACACAAAGGATGATATTAGGTGATAATCATTTGGTAATTTATCAAAGTCCACAATTTACACAGCCAGAGATTCCATGACCTCCATGATTGATGTACCTGCATTAGTCAACAATCCTTCGTTATTTACAGTCTGGCAAGAAAGGGCTTTGTAGACTAGATTCTTTTATTTATTGTCAAGGAAACAGTCCAAGGTTTAGCTTCTGAGAATGCCATGACTGTCACTTCTACAAATGTCATTATTGTTTTGGGAATTGTTGCAAAGGTGTCCATTGCACAAGCAATATGATTAGGTGTTTGCAATATTTTTGTTGTTGGTACAATTTTGCCAGATATGTTATGATACAGAGGTTTGACATTCTAAAAAAAAAAAAAATCAGTAGTTTCTGGTAGATTTTTAGCTTCTCATAGCAAAAGAATGTTGCAAGTAAAAGTTTTGACCATAATAATTTCAGGCATGTATTACATGAATCTGTTGTGTTTTGTTGCAAATTACTGGTTCAGGAATTCTTAAATACATAAAGTACATCAGGAAATTATGAGATAAAATGGGGAAACATGATAGATATTCAATAAAAATACATAAAAACTAATACAAAGATTTATAAAATTAGCCAATGAAACTCTAGATATTCAATAAAAATACATAACTAATACAAAGATTTATAAAATTGGCCAATGAAACTCTAGATATTCAATAAAAATACATAAAAACTAATACAAAGATTTATAAAATTGGCCAATGAAACTCTACGGATGTGTTTTTGGACCAAAGTGCCAAGGATAAAAAAAGAGAGGTTACGGAATACACAAACCATACGGTAATGCAAACCATACCCCTGTGGTCTTTAACCCATTCACGCCGGGGCTGTTCCGGTTCTGAATGGTCAGAATGCCGAGGTTTTCAAACACATGAGCCAAACACCTTGGGATTCTCGGCCACACTAGCTGTGAGCCTGGGCTGTCCGCTCGCTCACACTGAGCGCTGGCCTTAACCAAATATTTCATCGGTGGTGTCTGACCCAAAAACCATGAAACATGTCAGCACGTCATGCAGCGCGAATGGGTTAAAGTGTATCCTAACCACACAACCTAATTAGCCCTTAGATAGGAGGGTCTGCCCACCCCTGAACTAATTTATTGCACCTTTCTTCAGTTGTGCAATTTAGTCTGGATTTCTTCCGTCTTAAATGCACTATTTCAACACTTTAAACAACTGATGGCTCTGTTATCAGACAACGACGGATACTAATGTCCTTTTTTCTCATGTTGGCATAATATTGGAGAAAAATGTTTGATAATATGTGTAGAACTACACATGCAGAAAATTATTATAAATAATTGCGTTAATAACCTCCAGATATTATTAGATATATAAATCATTACAGAATAAGAAAGACGGTCAAACTGGGGAAGGAAATTTGTTTCATCTTAAAACAATTGAAAAGGCCTAGTGGTAAGGTGCAGCTACAAAAAGGGATTGTGTGAGTATATATAGGATATATCTTATTTTTCATTCATGCATTCTGCAATTTAATAACATTAAGATTAAAAATGAAAAAGTAAATAATAGGGCCCTTATAAATCTGTTATATAAATCTAAGGCAAATTATTTGTATATTTACTTTTTTGTGATGTGCTTAGAGAGAGAGAGGGAGAGGGAGAGGGAGAGGGAGAGGGAGAGGGGGGGGGCAGAGATGCATTTGTCACAAAAAAAAAAATTAAAAATAAATAAATAGAAAGGACATATCAAATAAATATGCCTGTAGGCTTATAAGTATTTATATATAGAATAACAAGGGGAGACTGTATGATATATAATATTTTGTGGAGTAGGAATGGGGAAAAGGCAAAAATGGGAGTTTGGCTAGATGAAATGTACTATATAAGGGCATATCAGAATTACATTTCACAATCACTACAGTATTTTCACAACATATGTTCGAAACTTGCCCTTCTATTAGCCACAATAAGAGAAGGAAGGAAGGCATGAAACATTATATTCACCCATTAATGACAAGGCTGTTTTGCCTCCAAATGGTCGAAACACTGGGTATATTTCAAACATGGAAGTCTTTCACCTTGGGGTTTTCGCCTGCACTGGCTGTGGCCAACCGTTATACCTCCGATCATCCGGCGTATTGGGCAGGAGGATAGCCACAGTCCCTGGCAGCCGATGCTGCAACCACTTGAAGTGATATTTTGTCACTTGTTGTAAAGGGGTTAAAGA
>BOPN01002683.1:149040-159040 GCA_017312705.2 Penaeus japonicus | reverse complement strand
TTTCTTGTTCACTCTTCACTCTTCATTTCACATGTACTTCTATGCTATTCTTATCTCTCCTAGTTGTTTACTTTTTATACATTTATATGTATAATTATGAATGCATTCTTGTTCCTTTTGTTATTGCATTTTTCCTTTTTATTTCCTATTAATCTTTAGTAATTCTTCTGAAGATCTTTTGCACACTTAGCCAATCCATACTCTTTTCTCTCTCCTCCACACACATGGACATTGATTAATCCATGGGCTTGCGTTCTTGGCATATATGATTAAATTTTGGTGTTGAGACCAGATATCAGACTTCTTTTTTCATTGTAATAAGTTTGACTTGTGAGTAGAGAAGAAAACATTAGGTTTTATTATTGCAGTTATAATTCTGGAATGAAATATATGGTAGCTGCAGGAATGTGATGGAAATATGTCATATTTTTAAAAGTTTCATATCATTAATTTTGAACCAGTGTCTCTACATGCCATAGAGAGGCCAGGATTCTAGATGGCACCTATATATACATACCATGACAATGGATGCTGCTCCTTTCTGTGCCCTGTATAGTCATCAGGTTTCTGGTTCCAGTGACTAATTCTTAAGCTACAGCCCTCCAAAGTTGGCTTATACCCTTATTTTTTGTTTATTCTCGTAATGGAAATGATAACGCTTTTTAGTACCAAAGACAAAAGGGAAGAAAAAATATTGCCTCTATTTTATTTTTTATGTGGGGAGCAACCTTGAAATTAACTCCAGTGCCAATACGCTCTGATTACAACCCAGCTCCATCGTGTTAAAAAGAAATAAAGGTGTAGATTATAAGTCCAAATTTCTAAGGTTTTGACCCAATTTTAGATACACTACCCATGTGATATGATATTTTAGAAGCAAGGTTAACCCACACAGGACGGGTGGTACAGCATGTGTACCGCGCATTCAAAAGCCCAGTTGCCGGGCGGCACAGTATTGTGCCAGCCATTCAATTGATTTAGGCCTAATAATTCGAACGCCCCGGCATTTGGACATTCAAGGCTAGAATTCCCCCGTCGGGAATGGGTTAAATGTAGAAACAAAACATTTACTGTTAGTACTCCTGGCATCAGTGAGTTAAGCCAGAACTGTGGCAGGGAGATTTTTATTCTCTCCTGTCAGATTGTAGGATCGGTGACACTTGTTTTTTTACTTTATTTTTTTTTTTTCCTTTTTTTTACACTTGAAGATTTTTTTTTTTTTTTTTTTTTTTAATGATAGATCTGGGTTTTAAAGTGTTAGATTTTTTGTAATTCTAGATTAGATAAAAATCTCATTCATAGGATGAAACATTTAGAACCAAAAATTTGGTGAAGATACATAAATCCCCTAAACATGATTGTCATATAATATTGCATATTGCAGAGAGGGAGATTGGGAAGGAAAAGATCAGGTGGCTAAGTTGGAAAAAATGTCTTACTCATCCACAAACTTTTTCACACTTGCTTCATTTCATTTACAAGAACAGAAAAAAAAGGCAGAATTCGTAGCAATTTGATTGGCTCAGGGAGAGGAAGGATGCCAGTTGAATTGAGGGTATGGGAATTATACAATGGATATGGCTGGAGACAACTCATTTGACAGTAATGGATTAATTAGTTGATATTACCCGTCTCTCATTCACAGTGGGAAAGACATTCAGGGAAAACAGCCTGGCAGATTTGATAGTTTGTACAGGATAGATTGGGAGAAGAGGACTCTCCATAAATGATATAGCAAGCCACACAAGTGTAGAATAGGACTTTAGGAGTTATAGGAATAATTGTCTTGAGTCATCCCAGTTCTTTTTTTCTTCGTGTACACACTTTATTTGAATGGCTTTGACATTTTTTGTGAATTGCATGTAAATTTTGATGTTATTCTGAAGAACTACCCTGAGCAAGAGAAGTACTGCAATGTAAACTGTTATAAGAAGCCATGCACAGGAAGAATTTGGAAGGAAGTGAGAATTAAATGCCATGAAGAATAAGTAACTGTTAGTATGACTGGCATTGCTTGTAAATTTCAATTCTGCGCTGAAGATCTATCTGGAGCAAGAGAAGTATTGCAATATAAATTACAAGAAAGCATGCATAGGAAGAGCACGGAAAGTAATGACAATCAGTGTCAGAATTAAATGCTAAGAAGGAAGAATGAATAATTTGTATGACTGGGCCAAACATTATCGTGAAAGTAGTTCAGATGATGCTTATCATCTCTGGACCTATGGTATTGTCAAGCAGAACTCATACAAATTATAGGATGGAAAATCTTCTGCTGATTAAAGTAACATATCAACCCTCTCTGGATGGGTGGTACACCACAGGTACCGCACATTCAAGGCCCGTTCGCAGGGTGCCGTCATATGGCGTCGATCATTTAATTGATTTAGGCCTATGCGTTCGAGAGCCCTGGTATTACAACTTGCAAGGCTGGAATGCCCCCGGCAGGAATGGGTTAAAGACAGCACACTTTGGGATCACACTTTGCTTGATACTAACTATTTAGAAAAAATTCATGTGCTTGTAATATCTAAGTTATTAAAAGAATTAAGCTAAGGATGGATGTTCTTTTTAGTTTGATTTATTTTAACTACAAACATCTTTTAACCTCAGTTGCAATTCACATCCTGGAGACTTTTTTACTGTACAGAAAGAAACTTGGGTAAATCTTTTTAGATTCCCAAATTAATTGGGTTTACATTTGACCTTAATTTCCTTCTAGGTTTCTACTTCATATAGTTTTGAGTGGAGAGGCACTATGTTATTACTTGCCTCACTTGTTACTAGTTGCTTTAATGAATCTCTTAGTGCACCAACTGTTGCATTTTATATTTGAATCAACATGTTGCGAACGGAAGATGTAAAAGTAAAGTTTGTATGATAATTGACATGGCTTTCACAAAAAATATCCACAAGCAAAATCAAGACTATTCAACTCTTAAAGGCCTAAATTTAGATATTTAGTTATAATTACAAAATAAGTAATCTGTAATCTTGGTGGAATATTGACAACTGGATTCGCCCCATAACAATTTTTTCCACCCCAACCCTGCAAATATATATTTTAGAGTACTGAAAATCCCCACTTTTTTGTGTTTCTTTGTGTGAGAGACTTCCAATGGGTATGACAGTTGAGACAAATATCTGTAATTCAGTCTTTGTCTTCATAAAGGAGGAATATACACTACACTCAGTGTAACATCACTATCACAAAGTTATGGAACAATTGCAAAGTTTCACAAAACTTTTTATTCATTGTATCAAGAAAAAACAATTATTTACAACTACATACACTCCTCACTCCTTGCGCTACTTGGCAAAACAGCCAGACTGGCAGTGGCACCTTACACACCTCCCATATGATCAAAAATGCTTGTGGCATCAATCTGGCTATGGTTCATTATTGTATGATAGGTGAAAAAATTGAGACATTTTTTGATAGTGTCTTATGGTCTCATAAGGTAAAACTGAGAAAACAAGTCTGTTGGCTTTTCCCTCAAACTATTGCACTGCAGGTTTTCAGCTTGAAAAGGGTTTTATTAATAAAAGTTATTAATTTTCTATTTATTAGGTTTAACTTCTATATTTAATTGCTACATGGATATTTGTTATTAGATAATGAAATGAAATTACAGTATTTAATTGCTACATGGATATTTGTTATTAGATAATGAAATGAAATTACAGTATTTAATTGCTACATGGATATTTGTTATTAGATAGTGAAATGAAATTGTGAGTGATATCATATATGTCTACACTTTGTGTAATTGTTAAAGGAGCTTAAGAAATCTATGTATTTGTTTCTGTATGTGTGTGTGTGTCTGTCTGTGTTTTTGAAGGTTCCTGTGAATTTTTTAAAAAGTCCCTGAGAAAGAAATTTCTTTGAAACTTCATACTGTTCATCTACTCTGATTTTAAAAGATTCTCTAGTTGTAAGTAATGTTTCCCAATTGCTCTTCTAGATGTATATTTATTCTTATTTTCTTTTCTTGCAGGAAATCTTTGTGGATGCCACTTTGGCCTGTGGTGGGAAGCTATATGCAGCACATAAGTTTGTTCTCAGTACCTGTAGTGACTATTTTAAACAGATGTTTACTAAGAATCCAAGTAAACATCCAATAGTGTTTATGAAAGATGTGACATCTCGTGATCTCGAAGCACTTTTGGACTTCATGTACAATGGTGAAGTGAATGTTCCTCAGTCTAGTCTAGGATCTCTTATTAAAACTGCAGAAGGACTACAAATAAAAGGTTTAGCAGTGCCTGATGACCCTCCTGTTTCTAAAAGAGAACGGGAACGTGATAGAGAGAAAAAAGATAGTAAAACCCAACACGAACACCACAGTCCCCCAGCTAAGAGAGCGAGACCTAGAGAAAGATCGCCTCCGCACTCCACTCCCTCCCAACCTCCAGCATCCCTCCCACAATCCTCGTATACTTCGACAACACCTACAGTGCCCAGATCTCGGTCCCCTCAGCCCCCTGCCCCCTCCGCTGGTGCTTCTCAAATTGGTATACCGCCCGTGGAAGCAACTTTAGATGAAGACAGTAGAACAAGTGTACAGAGTGGTGTCAGTGGACTCAGTGAACAAAATTCGAGCACAACACCTAGTCTAAGTTCTAAACAAGGCAGCAGTCAACCTGTGGGTAACACGGGAGACAATGCGTCTCAGTTAGACCAGTTGCCGCCAAGTCATAGTGGAGAAGAGCCCTCCCCAGGGCCGTCTGGAATCCACAAACCCCAACAGTCAAAAGAAGAGCCGGAGATGGTAAGTTAGGGTTTGTCCTTTTTTTAAATACTGCCCTATATAGACCAGACACATATTGCCTGATTTAGTTATATTTCATATGACAAGCTTATTACTTATTTAAGAGGAAATAATTGGAAGTTCTTGTGCAGGAGATCAAGCAAGAAGATGTGGTGGACCTCGGAGAAGAGGATGAAGGGGACTGGGGTGTAGAAGGGGATGGGGGTGGGGGTGACTCCTCAGTGGGGTCAGAAAACCATCCCAATTTCCCCGAAGTAATGCTACCCCATACAGATGGATCCATGCCTCCCTCAGGAGATCCAGCAATGGTGAGTGTTCCGCTAAAAGTATTCATTCCTTCCTGTGATGCTGATAGGAAGCAACAATTTCAATCTGTCAGTGATTTGTGCTTTATACTCTTTTAATTTTGTAACATATAACACTTCCATTTTAAGAGATGTTAGATTCTTAGATTCTTGGATTTCCTTAAAACATAGTTTTTCCCAATTGAGTGGAATAGTGCCAGCTTATCATTGTACAAAAGGTACCCTTTTGAAATACCTGTGTACAGAAGCTAGTTTCACTTCTTTCTTGATTTTTCTTCAAAATATGAATAAATTTGTTGCTTCCTGTCAGCATTAACTGATTCCTCCTATTCATGATCATTGTGCTTCTTTATATTAGACTATTTAATGCTAGCAATCATTTCTTCTTTATATCAAACAAATAATTAAGTTGTTTATTGAGCAGTTATTTTAAATTTATTAAAGAGCTAAAGAAATGGTTGTAAGGCATTACAGTTTTGATTTATTGGAAGCACAAGGATATTTTGCAAAAAGAAAATCCTTTAGAAAACTGAACTGTGTATTAATGATGGACACAGACATTTGACACAGACATTAAAGCTTCAGAATCCTGCGGAGGAGTCAGTATTTTTCTTAAAGCAAAACACTCCAGTGGTAGAGATCTGTCAAATTTACAGTTTTCCTGGTCTTTTTTCTTTCTACTGTAAATACTTTGTTATTTGAAATAACTTGATGAATTGCGATTAAAAACTGGAGTGTATTGCAAGTTATACCTAAGATTGAGCTTGCTGTTTTTATGTTAAGGGAGGAATTTCACCTTTACAGACTTATGATGAAATGGCATTATTGAAGGGTGTACATCTGAAGGCTGCACTAGTTTGCTATCCTGCAAGTTCAGAGAGTATTACATTTTGGAGGAACGTGTGGTTAGCTGGTATCAAGCAGCAACCAGCCTATAAATGTATAGGTGAAATTCTCCTCTTTTTATTATGAATGTAACTAGCTGGTGCAGGGAATAAGTCTTGGCATTGTGTAGAGATGGACTCAAAGGTTTTACTGTTATGAGGTGTATCACCTCGGGACTTGGGCGAAACTTTCATTGATTTATAGCGACATAAGGTAGTTAGGTAGGTTTTGCTTGGCACATTGTCTCATTTTGTTCTTGCTGTGGAGGTGAAGCTGTCATTGTGTTGGCTTCGATCAGTCTGAAAAAGACATGTGTCACTCTGGAAAGGGAAAAGCCTCAGACTGGATCAGCTGGTATGATCAGCCCCATCTTAGCACTGAGAGTGACCTGACACAAAGTTGTCTCTCTCCCTTTTCCAGTTGTTGGGCCCACTTTCCTCTGTGGCGGCATCTTCCCTCCCCCCTCTGGGCGCCCCCGCGGGCCACGTATCTCTCTCAGCATCACACCAACCTGGAACCCACTCTTTGTTTGGAGGATTTGGTGGGAGATTACCCCCTTCCTCCTCTCCTTCCTCCTCCCCTCTTCAGGCTGCTGCAGCTGCTACTACCTCTGGGCCCATCTACCACCACCATCTGGGTCGTGGAAGATACCGCCAAGACAGGATCAGGGCCGAGATCAGCTTGGTCCAGGCTGAGACTGCCTCTTTGGAGTCTCTACTAGATTCTGGCATGCTTGGAACATCAGATGCATTAAAAGTTGAAGTAAAAATCAACAACAAAAAAGTAGAGGTTGCTCGTCTTCAAAAAGAGTTGGAAAGGCTAATAAGTGGGCAGTTGCGTCAGAGAAAGTTTCGAGAGAAAATGAGAAAAAAAATGGCGGACAGTAGCACCTGAAACAAGTTGAAAACAGTCGAAGCTGAATTTTGTATGGGTGCACAAATTATATATGCAACAAGGTTGTGAAATTAATGTATGTTTATAGTCTCTCGGTGATCTGGAATTAGGTTGCAAGATTGAGTTGTCTCAAATAGCATTGATAATTTCCTTCTTTGAAGTCTTGTCTTAGCTGAGATATGAGTGAATGAATTACCAATATTTTTTTTATGGGGTTGGAGATGGATAATATAAGGAAAAATATAGAAGCTTTTAGTGCCATTTTGTCTTACGGTGAAGAGAAGTGCTTATAGTGCATTGAACTAGTCAAATATTAAACTTTAGTTGAATTATGTGCCAATCTGATTTTTTTTGTTTTTATCAAAAGATTTATATAGGCATTTGTTTGCTTTATAAAAGGTTTATTTTATAAAACATTTTTATTTCTAACAAAAATTTCTAAACTGGTGATGGCTGTAACAAATGTTGATATATACGAAAATTATAAAATGCTTCAGTTACTAGGTTTATTGACTTGTAAACCTAGTCAGTAAGCTAATTAATATAATGATAACGGGAAGGTGAACTGAAGATGGAGAGAAGTGGTGATGGAGAGGCTAATGAAGGGGTAGTGATGGCAGTGTTCCTTCATTTGCAGAGGGCGGCCTTCAGGGCAGTAGGCGAGTTTGTGCCCATGGGCGGGCAAGGTGGTGTGGTGCCCCGGCGTGTGGGAGCAGCAGCACCCTGCCCCCCTGGGGGTTCTGCTCCTATGGCTGACCTGCCTACTTTTATTCCAAGCCCTGAGTGGCGACCTTACTCATGTCGCTTTTGCTTTAAGAAGTTCAAACGTAAGGACCACTTAAATGATCATGAGCGACTACACACTGGTGAGCGCCCATATCACTGCCAGTACTGTGGCAGAGGTTTTGCCCAGAAAAGTAACTGTAAAAACCATGCCTTACGTTGTCCTGCTGGTACTAACATTTTGTGAAAAATATTTTTGTTTGAAAATTTTATAGTTATGTTGTATATGAATCTTATTCGTTGTTATGAATTGATACACCAAGATTCTGTTCTGTGCTGATGAAAGGAATAAAAGCAAGGAGGTGAATACCTAATTTTAATCGACCTGAGTATAATAGTCGATTCTGGTTTACTTCATAACATGGAAATGGATCAGACTATGTTAATGAGTTTCATTTTGGGTCTGGTTGTGGGTGGCAAAAGAGAAACTGATAAACTTCAGAATTCAGATGATTATATAGTGTAAGAGAAAGAAATATTAAAAAAAAATTAGATATTTCAGTTACACTTGGCTGTATTAAAAAAAGCAACAATAAACTACAGATATGAGATATTAATCCAAATCCAGTGTTTTACAAGTTTTCCAAATTAGTCATGTTTGAGGCACCATTTATAAAAAAAAATTACAGATATCATTATGTGTAATTTGCTTTCAAAAGTTTTAAAAATATGGAGTGCACTCACTCTCACACTCACACTCACACTCACTCTCATTCTCATTCTCATTCTCATTCTCATTCTCACTCTCACTCTCACACTCACACTCACACTCACACTCACACTCACACTCACACTCACACTCACACTCATACTCATACTCATACTCACACTCACACTGACTAAATTGCACTCACTGACTCACTCACACTTGCACTCACTGACTCACTCACATTGCACTCACTGACTCACTCACATTGCACTCACTTGCACGCACTCACTCACACTTGCACTCACTTGCACGCACGCACTCACTCATGCGCACGCACACGCACACACACACGCACACGCACACGCGCACGCACACACACACACACACAGACCAAGCAATCATGTTTCACTCTTAATATACATTACGCCCCCAAAATAATGTAAAGTATGATGATAATTATTTTAAGATTTACCATTTTATGAAGGAAAGTTTCTCTGAAAATTCCTGTTTTACAATTATAAATTAATGCAAACAGTATCAACAATATTTTGAAAGAAAGTGAACTCCAGAGTGATCTTAAACATTTTTTAAAAAACATTATGGAACACCCAATTATTACTGTGAAAGATTAAATGATATCCTATGGAGTTTTTTTTTTGTTTTTTTTTTGTTTTCCCATTGCTAGGTACTAGCTAAAGGATTCCATTTTATTGTAAATCTGTGTTTGATTAGAATTATAGGATTCGCACATACTAAATTTTGTACATGTAGATAAAGTTTACTGTGCCTTTTTTATATGAAGATTTCCATAGTAATTTCTTGATGACTAATAATTACAAGCATTAATTAAGTAAAGCGCTTATATTTACACATTTTCTCCAGTCCTTTGACACCTAACATCCCTCCTTAGATGATTATGTACCATCTCCCAATTACACACTTTCAATAAATATCTATTATTGGCATGAAGATCATAAGAACAAAGTTGAATCCTATTTAGAGCAACAGATTAATTCAAGAAAAGTACTTATTTGCTCATAATAGAATACCATATTGAATGGGTACAGGCAAATAAAAAACAGGTGATGTCCTTTTTTTATTGGGAGGGATAATTTCAAGAATGTGTACATACTCTATGGACTATAGAGGATGGCAATATATAAGCAGAACAAACCATTTGGTTCTTCCCTGATTTTTTTCCCATATTTGCTCATCTTTTGTAGATTCTAGGTTTTGGGGCATTGATGATGATAATTTTTTTTATACTTAGGCAGTCAGTTTGCCAAAGTATAATGGAGGTATGATAGACATACTGACACTTGGCTTCAGAAGTTTCAGTTACATCCTAAGCACCTTATCATAGAAGGATAGCTGTAGAAGAGCAATTTGGTTTGAGGGGAAAATAGTGGTAGAAATTACCAGAAATGTGCTAGTGTGACAGACATAAATCTTCATATATTTATTTATTTATTTGCTAATTGTTTAAATAGTACCTGATATTGAATGGAAAATTTCACAAGCTTTAATAAATAGGTGCGCATATATTTATTTATTTGTTTGCTGATTGTTTAATTATTACCTGATATTGAATGGAAGATTTCAGAGCTTTCATAAATAGGTGTGCAATCCAGTAACCAATTTGGAATTGATTTTTGGCCCAGCATTCTATATATGTTGCTGCTTGCATAGTAGGTGAGGTTTACTAGGAACTT
>BOPN01002683.1:134040-144040 GCA_017312705.2 Penaeus japonicus | reverse complement strand
CATTACCCAAAGTTGAACAATTAATGCTCTTGTATCTAACATAAGATTGGATCACAGTTGTCACAATATAACGGACATTGTGACAATGTTATTACACCACTTCCCAGTGTTGAATTGGGTGGTAAATCTTTAGAATAAAGAAATTCAAATGATTTAGCAGGTACAAGGCCAATTGAAGTATCATGTTTTACTGTTTTAAACCTATTTATTATGTGTTTTATGATTTCGTGTGCGTCATACGTGTGACGTCACGGCCTTCTGCGGCCTTCTTGTACGTGCTTGAAAATATACATTCGCTGTTATACTGTACTTCGGGGCGTTTCTTTTTCCTCATCCTCTGGCAACCATTTTTAAGAAAGGACATTATCACGAGGCCGGCAGCACCAGCTTAGAAACCTGCATAAAGAGAGCAAAGCTAAGTATTGAGCTATACTGGCAGTATTTATTCAAGACAGGAGCTGGACTGTGGAGAATTACACACACACACACACACACACACACACACACACACACACACACATACTAGTTTGCTGCATAAAGTTTCATTTATATGGTGAAAGGTTAATTATGATATGGAAGCAAGTTTATATACACATGCATCTTGATATTTTTCCTGATTACAAATATTTATATGATATCAACTGGCACATACACAGGCATCTCTCTGACACTCCATTACTATTTTTTTTTTCAATGCTCTACATGTGCTACATTTACCTTATACTACATATACTGTATGGCTTTACAGTAGTAGTAACAGGGACATGGAGAAGTGTGGAACTGCTGCTAAATATTCATAAAGTATTCTTCTTAAATAGAATAATTTAAGAGAAGGATTGGAGGGACAGATCTAATAAACTTCATTGTTCAGAGAATTCTTTCTGATTAGTGTCTGTTCTTATATGTGAAGTTAAAGACCTTGAGGGATATATATATATAATTAGGAAGGCTTGCTTTCCTAATTACAAAATCTCATACCTTAAAATGAAAAGCGTTTTTAATCTCTCTGTGATGGACACATTACATGAGATAGGGTAACTTTTGTACTACATTTTCCTTCTGTTGAAATTACAAGATATTTATTTCTTCTGTTGTGCAACTATGAGCATTATACCAAATGATGATTAGCATCACAAAACGAATATACCGTATATATACTCATGTGGCTAGAAAATGATAGAAAACACATCTTCAGATGCCTTGAAGCTCCCCACATTATGATGCGGGCCTCCCTGGAATGGTTACGAGAATAATTAAGTTTGCGAAATTGAAATTAAGCCCTTCAACACAAGGACGTGTATACTGCATCATCGCAGCCCTCGTGACATACCGAGGTCGCTTACACTGCGTCGTGGCTGAGTTGTGTTAGCATTAGTGTTTTTTTCCCGATACTGTACAACATCAGTATATAAGTCGTATATGATACGATGGCTTACTTGACTTTCATTATTATTACTTAGGAGTGTGATTCGCTTATACCAGGAGAAGTACGGATATACCCTACTAGCAATAATTTTATTATTCTTTATGGAACATTATGTAAAAATAAAACTTGTTATTATTAGTTTACCATACTACTTCAACCATTTTCTTTTGTCCTCCTGAGTCCTCTCACCAATTTCACTCTTCTCACCCTCCTCCCAACCCATGTAAATAAGTTGTCACATGCACAGGAGGAAGAGGTTGATTATCCACATATTTGATATATAGTACATGATGATTATGTTGAGTTTTGGCCTAAAACTTATTGAGGATTTGGCTTAAAAAATGTTATATTCAATAGCGACATTTAAAATTTGGCATGCACCGACATCCTGGATTCGGCATGGGGGCGCATTTTCTATTGGTCATAGTGAAGGGGTTAAAAATTCCATGTCTCTGGTTGTCTTCAATAATTTTATTCTTGACTTTATTATTATTTCATTTTATTTAAGTATGTTAGTTTTCCTGAAATTGATGAAAGTTAACCCATTGACGACGGGGCTATTTTGGCTGTAAATGGTCAAAATGCTGGGATACTCTAACGCATAAACCTAACGCCTCGGGATTCTCGGCTGCACTAGCCGCTGGCAAGCATTGTATGCCCGATCACCTGGAACGCCGGCCTTGACTAAATATCTCGTCGCCAGCGTCTGACCCAAAAACCACTAAATGGAATAGCAATTCAACCGGCGCAAATGGCTTAATAAGTTATAGCATATTTATAATGCAAATTCTAAAAATTATAGGGAAACAAAATTCTATATTTTTGGTTATCAATTGTTATTTCATTAAAAAATAGAATTTGTGTTAGACTATGTAAATGAAGCATCATTAACTCATTCATGCTGGGGCCTATATTTGTATAATGCTGCTCCTGCTGGGTAGATAACAAGCACGCGGTGTGACTAAGTGCAAGATCTTGCTTGGCGCAATGGCAAATGCCATGCGATGCCTTTATAAGCACTTTTCACCTGCCCGCTTCAACATGGTGATAATTGGATGTTTTTTAATTTGCTTACATTATGTTCACAAGTGAATAAAACTGTATCTATACACATGGAACTCTTATGGTTATGTGCATATGTAATGATGTAAAACATATTTCAAGGGAGAGATCTTGATGTTTTAGGACTTCACCATTAAGGAGCGAAATATTCCTCTGACAGCATTTCAGCCGGCATGAAAGGATTAAACTGCCAAGAATATTGTCAGGATTTTTTCATATTTTTCACTCACTGATTCTTTCTTTCTTTCTTTCTTTCTTTCTTTCTTTCTTTCCATCTAGTCGTTAATCTTCTTTAACCCAGTTGTGTTGGTTAACGAGATAACATGTCATGGAAATATTTTACTCCCACCAGATGACATGCTATCATGTCATGATCTCTCCCTCAAAACTTATGTTTTATGTTTTTTTACATATATATAATTATAGGAGTTCCATTTGTATAGACATTTATTCACTTTTGAAAATAATGTTAAAGTGGACCTAACAGTGCTCATAGAGACACAGCACAGTAATGCTGGGAGAGATCCTGTGCTTAGTCACACAGCAGACACTTGCTATCTAGCCGGTGGGAGTGGCATTAGGCAAATATAAGCCCCGCCGTGAATGGGTTAAAGGGTAGTTTTTCTCTAGATCTTTTATTTCTGAAAAGAAACACAAGAATGTAGAGCATTCTATTTCTTGTGTCATTGTTGGGACAATATTCTTCCCTTCTATTTGAGTAGATGGCCTGTAAAAATGATTAATAGAACCTCATGTTGGGAATAGAATTGGGATTATGCTGCATTTCTTTTTAGATTGTGAAAGGATGAAGTAATATGTAATAAAAACATTATTTTAACAGCCTTGAAGTTGTGCCTGAGCTTACACAAGGTTTATATGGAATTGGCTTTTTGAATGTCAGAACAACAATTTCATATTGTCTATAGTTCTGAAGTTGATAGTAAGTAATGCAGTATGTAATTTGCCAAAAAGAATTCACCTCTTCCAGTAGGAAATTGTTAGCATTCACTTAAAGAATACTCTGAAATATGCATAACTTTGTTTAGGGGATCAGCTTACATTTTTAACCCATTCCCAACGGGGGAATTCTAGCCTAGAATGTCCAAATGCCGGGGTGTTCGAATTATTAGGCCTAAATCAATTGAATAGCTGGCACAATACTGTGCCGCCCGGCAACTGGGCTTTTGAATGCGCGGTACACATGCTGTACCACCCGTCCTGTGTGGGTTAATGTATAACTTAAATAGAAACCAATTACTTTTTTTTTTATTTGTCTTATTTTTATGGTGGTTAGACTTTGTTGTTAAAATTTTATTATTATTATTAATATTATTATTAATTGTTTATTATTATTTTTTTAAATAAGAAAGTGTTGATATTCTACAGAGGCTCTTTATTTTCATATATGCCCATATCTTATTATTACCTCTTTTCTGCATTATTAGAACTAGGTACGTTTAATTGAAATTTGGAGTCCTGATTATTTATTGACAAGGATTTGAAAAGGAAAATTACTGCATGGCATTAACGATCTGAGAGAAATGAGGCATAGAGGTTTTGTTGTGGTCTTTTTGCAGTTGCGGATAGTGAGTGTATCAGGGGCAAGCAGCATTCAGTGGGCGGCTGATCCTCCGAAACGCAAGCACCCTTGCAGGTTTTGTGGTAAGCTCTTCACACGCCGGGGTCATGCCAGCCAACATGAACGCCAACACACGGGTGACCTGCCGTATTCCTGTGTTATCTGCAACAAGAAATTTGTCAACAAGTCCCATTATGATTACCATATAACACGTAGCCTGGAACACCAAACAAAACTTAGGAATTGTAACATGTAACTAAGTGAATTCCTAATTCTAAGGTGGTGTGTGGGCAGGATAGTAATTGGTGCATGAACACCTACAATAGCTGGCGACAGGAATTGATAGTGATGCCAAGCTTTTATTTTGTTGCAGGGGGGTTGCGTTGGTGGTGGTGGGGGTGATGAATATGGTGAGGAAGTTATGAAGGTAATAGTGGACAAGGCTTTTTGTCTTGTCCCACCTTCACCTTGCCAAGACCAGCCAGCTTGGAGTGGTCCCCGCCCCTCCATCAGTGACCCCCAGCAGGTAGGCTTCTTATGCCAAGTGTGCGGTCAGGTCATCCAGAGGAGAGACAATTACAGGAGACACCTGCGCCTGCATTCAGGAATGTTGCCTTTCCAATGTCATCTGTGTCCACGACGATTCAACACACGCTACCATCTACAGTACCATCTCAAGCGTAGCAATGTGCATGCTTCTGCCAGTAACACAGACCTGACCAATGCTTCTGTAACACCAGAGTGAAGTCAAAAGGAGAGTGATGCAAGAGTGAAGTTCATCCTCCAATGCTGTAAATTGTGATAAACAGTGATGTTCACACAAGAATATAATGCAGAAGATAACCAAAACTTGTGGTCAAAGATATTACTTCTAGGAGCTGGAAATTGAATTGGAGGCTGCAGGAAGTGCCAAAAGCTTTACTTTATATTTTTCATAATTCCCTTCTTATTTCTCATGTTTGTTATTATTTTTTTCTTCTTGCTCAGAGATACTGAGTGTAATTTTGATTTTACAACTTTGTTTTGTAGTTGAATTGGTAATGCTTACATGGGTATGAAGATGCTATAGTACAAGTGTCTCTGACAAGCTGCTACTGGAGATGGGTGGATTTTCTAAGAGTATATAGTGGAAAGGACTAAGGGGGTCGATGGGACTAGAAAATGTGAGCGGCTTGGTGAAACCAATCTTTCATTTGTTGCAGGACTATGGCATGTATTTGTTCGCTCCACCTTTAAGAGGCACTGAAGAGCCAAAAATCTTCAAGTGCTCGTTCTGTGACAAGACGTTTCAGCGGAGAGCTAACGCACTTCGTCATGAAAAGCTCCATACTGGGGAGAAGCCCTTTGTGTGTCCTCTTTGCGGTCGGGGGTTCATCACGAAGGCCAACTTGATGTACCACCTTGAGCGTAGCCAGGAGCATGCGAATGATCGTAGTAACCCAATTTATTAAATGGCATCGATATTTTCATAATAGGAAATATGGGTTTCCAAGTTATGTAAGTGATAAGAAAATGAATTTATTGGTGTCATTTTTTATTCTGTGTTACTTGGTTCCACGGAAGCCTAGTAGGAATTTGGGGTGGGTGTCGTGCCACCGTGTATAGCTGCTGTAGCCACTGTAGAGATGCTGGCTAAGGCAGGTCTCCTCTCGTTTGTTGCAGGGTTCGTGGCAAGCCTGCCACTTGGATTGGCTCAGGGATCCAGCCAGTGGTGACAGCAGCCGACCCTTTGTGTGCACCTACTGCAGGAAGGCCTTCAAGCGCAAGGATCACCTATTAATACACGAGAAGGTGCACACTGGCGACAAGCCATTTGTGTGTGAAGTGTGTGGTCATCGCTTCGCTCAAAAGACACACCTCCGAAATCATCTGACCAAACATTCGGAAGTGCGTGCTCATGCTTGCATTGTTTGTGGGAAGAGGTTTAAACGGAAAGACTCCCTTAAGATCCATGAAAAGATACACCACGATGAAAGTAATACTTGTGCCATCTGTGGACTTGTCTTAGACACTAGAGAGGGCTGGCGTAATCATCTGTCCTCTCACTATCAGATGTAGCACTGCTGAAAGTAAACTAAAGGTATTTGGTGCACCTCTAAGAGAGTATTCTCCAAATGCCTGGACCAAAGGCAAAAAACAAACAAACAAAAAACAAACAAAAACATTCCGGTGATGTATTGTCACACTTAACAGTAACCAGAATTGAGTATTTTGGGTGGGAGTGGGTAGAGCGGCCTGGTGGTGATCTTGCTAAGCAGCTCTCCTCTGCTCTGTTCCAGGGGCTGATGGCTGCCCTCAACTACCACATGGCCGGTTTGGATGAGGAGACGCTTAGGCCACATCAGTGTGTATATTGTGGGCGCCGTTTTAAGCGCAAAGACCACCGCATCGAACATGAAAGGATCCACACAGGAGAGCGCCCTTATGCTTGTCGGCTTTGTGGCCGTGCCTTTGTACAGAAGCATCAGCTGATGAGTCATGTACGACGCAAGCATGCTGCCACTGACCCAACTATACCAAGGCCATATCCACCTGCTCCTCCCCCTCCTGCACCTCCATCACACCTTGGTAGAGGCGTGGGAGATCAACAATCTCAATATTAGCTCAACAACTATTAGACAGATTTAATAACTTGAGACATGTTGTTAAAACTAAAGTTTGTGATATCTTAATGAAATCATAGAATTTGCTGATAATATATTGCAGGCCTACTATAGGATATGTTGAATTATATTATTAGATAATTTATTTTTGTTTAGAGGCCAAGCAGGTAGTGAGACTTTGTATGATTTAATGTAAGATGACAGATAATAAATTTTACTTCTGTATTTTAAAACAAGCTGCCAGATAGCAACTATATTGTCATAATTTAAGACAAGCTGCCAGATATCTCTTATACTTTTATTATTTGGTTAAATGTACTGTACATAAATTATGCCATGTAGTAGATTAATAATGAATATTGTGCTTTTACATAAAGTGTGCTTGGTACTTATGTATTTATTTTTTTAACTAGTCTTATCAATGTTGAATTGTTGGGGTTGGATAAATATACATTACCATTCAAAAGCATTTTCAATAGGAATAAATAGCAGCAATCATTTGTATTCCATAGTAGACCAAGCCTAGCCCAATAGATAAGATGACACTGTAATAACTTGTTCTGCTCAAGTATTGTTTACTCTGTAGCGTCCTGATAATAAAGGGCAGAGTTGGTAATCCTCAGATTTTCTTAGTGCATAATCCCTTTTTAGACTGAGATAATCCAAGCTAGATGTGTGATCCAGAAGACAAGTGATCAATAATAGGACAGAAGTATTTTTTTGCATACCATATAGCTAAGGTATGCGTCAGTAGATTTTATTGACTTGAAATTCAAGTTTTAGAAAATAACCTGAACAGGAGTTGAAATGAAGGAAAAAATAAGAAATATGTAAAGAGAAACTAATGTTCATTATAAGTTAACATTAGATGAGTTGGCCAGAAAAATGATTTATGAGATTAATTAAAATTACTATAAGATAATGTGAATGATAACTAGATTGAAAAAAGGGTTTATCATACTCCTATATGAATTTGAAGAAATATCATTCAATGTTATGGGAATGAATACAGAAATAGAATTCAAATTAATTTTACTTAATTATAAAAGTAAATGAAAATGAAAATTGCAAGATACTTACTGGGAAGCACATTGAAGTAATGCTCTTAAGTAAATTTCTGAAGGCTGTGTTATTATAATTTATTGAACAATTAATTTAGAGTTCAAAATTAAAAGAAAATACAACGTTCATAGAATGTTGCAACTAAATAAGAGAGAAGGAAAGGTCATGTTGAATTCTATGCATAGGCAAAATTCCATGTCCTAAAGAAAAGAAAATGTTTCTCTAAGGGACTGAACTGTCATGGCTTGCCATCAAATAATTTTGCTGATGGAAAAGGAAGGGGAGGTATATGGTAGGTATTAGAAGCTAATCTTTGTAGGATGATTTATGTTGAGACCATGTACATTAGATGTGATACTTGATAGGCATTTATTTGCACACAGATAAGAAATCAATTCATAATGATCTGTCAGAGCTTTTCATGGCCTGTCTGTGTGACAGTTTTCTTGTATTACTTTTTCTTTCCCCTTCTGCCTTTGGCTCCTCTTCCTCTTTCTGTCTTATTCTTCCTGAATACTCAGAGAACTGATTTTAAAAATTAAACCTTTATCCAGAACATGGCACCCAAAAACACACATTTTGGAATTATATACTATTTCTGTTTAACATATTACAAGAAATGAGATCATTTACACCTAGAACAGAGTATTTGGCATGATAAACTAAACAGACAGTTCATACTTGGTTCATCACAATGACCCATTTTAACCCCATTCAGATGCAGATGTCATACATATGTACAATATCAGCTGACTAGGACTTTTTTTCCCATTTTTCCTTTAATTTGCTAAGTCATTTTGAACATGCTATGCTGAAGTATTTTGGTCTCTAAATGAGACCAAAATGAATATTCTATTAGTAGAAGTAAGTTTAAGATAGTTGCTCAAATTAAATGATTGCAAAGCAAGCTGTGAATGTAACAAAATTGGCAAATGGCCAAAATCTGTAAGAAAAGTGTGATGTCCTTAGATATTTATCAGAATTTCCATAAATTTTTGTTACGAATAAAAGCATTTGAATGAACAGGGATGATGTCATTAGTACATTATTATAATGGATTAAAAAAAAAAAAAAAAGTTGCAATACTTTTTATAGCCATTAAGATAAATCGATACCTTTTTCCCTTCATTTTGATAAAAATTCAAAACAGCTGGATTTTTACGAATGCTGTTTAGTTTGTATGGTAACATGACACATTTTAGGTATCTCTACACAAATTTCTAAGTGATATTAAAGTTAATCTTAATTTTAGGTATAGATTTATAGACATTGTTATTATTGTTGTTCTTATTAATTTTTATTATTATTATTGTTCTTATTAATTTTCATTATTATTTTTATTGATTTATTTATCTACATATTTATTTATTCATCTATTCATCGTTTACCAATTACATACTTTATATAATGATTTTCCTTGCAATATTCTACATGAAAAAATAAATATCTCAACATCCACTGGTTTTGCTGTGTGAAAGAGCAACTTATATCATGGCATGAGAAGTGCATACCTAGAAAACTTTGTATTGTCAAGGGTGGGAAAAATGGCCAAGTAACCTGGATCTGCACCAGACTAAGCCAGCATGTTTCTCCCTTCCAGGGGCATGTGGGGTGGCCAGGGTTGGTGGGGCATCACCCTGTAGAGACCCACAATATCTGCTTAGGAGGGCAAACTGTTCGTGCGCACAACCCCCTCCAACACTCCTCAGTCCTCAACCCCCAGCCAGCCACCCACTCCTCTGAAGCATTCATGCGGCCGTTTTCTTGCAATTTCTGTGACAGTCGGTTCAAGACGAAGCAGCATCTGACACAGCATCAGCGGCTGCACACAGGCGAAAAACCCTACTCATGCTTGTACTGTCAGGCCCGCTTCACACAGATGACTCCATTAAAGCGACACATTGCCAAAATGCACTCTGATACAACACAAAGCTCTCAGGACTCGTCTCATGCACTTTCAAGTATTGGAAGATTAGAAATGTGACTCTGGAAATCTTCCAGTGTGCTGTGAAGACAGACTTTAGTTAGAGGGTTGACCTTTAGAAAGTGTGTGATGTCTCGTTCTTTTAGTTTCCTTTCCAGAAATAATTCATGATTAGCAAAATAAGTCTTCAGTTTCATGTTTTATCTTTTTTATTCACAAGGTCATAGCATGAGTATTACCTACCATTTTATGTAAAACGAAAAGGCAAGCAAACCTGTGCTTATAGTAGTATTGGATTGTTCAGTCTGTAACAAAATAGAAGGTAAAAAAAAAAAAATAGATTG
>BOPN01002683.1:121540-126540 GCA_017312705.2 Penaeus japonicus | reverse complement strand
TATGAGCAAGTTCATGGTTTTGAAGAAGATAATGATGGAAATACATAACGTATGAACAGGTATAAGAAACGTAGATATAAGCTGATTATTACATCGTTGTTTTGTAATATTTTGTTCCTTATATGTATAATTGAATGGCTCTTGTGTGCTTTGGAAAGATTAATGAACGCAACCAATTTATGGTATATATGAGTACTTTATTCTATTTGAAAATATATTATTTTACAAGTTTTGAATTTATCTGTTTATGGATGTGTGTGTGCTCAAACATATGTAAACACCCTTCAATTAACATTTATAGTTTGTAGTGTATGTGAATGGATGAGGGAGGGAGGAAGGGAGATAATTTACATATTTATATTCAACATACACTGAATACACTTTTGCAATGACCAATTTTTTAAGTTTTGAAGCCTGGCTCAAGGTATAGTTTGTTCTATCAAATACATAGGAATGTATTCTGGTGATATTTGCTATTTTCCTATTCTGAAAATTGGGTTTATTGTTCCAGGGTGTCAGGGTGTCTGGCCTACCAAGTACTGTATCTGTGAGGCGGCAACAGTGGCAACGAAGGCATAATGCACACCATAATTACAAATCCTGTTGCTTTGTGTGTGGTTCTCCTTGTGATCAGCAGAGGCTCACAAGTGGTTGGCCTAACTGGGCCAGATCTATATGCCATCGTTGGAAGGATGTTACTTGTTCATCAATGCCATATTACTGAAAGGTCATTTAATTAATCAGTTCTTAACTGATGACCCTGATCACCATTGGTTGCTGAAGGAAGGTTTGGGAATTTTGAATAGCGTAATGTCTGGGGGCATTGCACAGCCCAACTTGCCATGTCAGCTGTTGCCGCCTGAGATTAAAGTGCGGGTGTCGGTCTCTTACAGAGTGGTGGGGACTCTTTGCTCGGCACGAGGCGGGACTTGAAGAGAGACCCGGATCTGGCTCCAGCAACTATCCTGGGGCTTGACTCTCACTTGACCTCAAACTTCTTAAGGGTGGATGCAGCGGCAGCAGCTGCAGGAGGCATGTATCACGCCCTGGTGGACGCTGCTACTGGAAGTCGTACAGATATTATCAAGTCCCAGTTGTCCTTGAATCCTATGAGAGCTACTGTGAGGAGTGATTATAAAGCATCACTGAATCCTACTACTGCAGCCAGTGTCACAGGGTTAGACGACACAGTTGAACGCCCATATCCTTGCCAGTTTTGTGATGCAAGATTCAAGAAAAAACAGCACCTCCAAAATCATGAGAGGATTCACACAGGGGAGAAATATGTGTGCACACTATGTGGTCAGGCATTCAGCAGAATGCACATCCTGAAACATCATCTTGAGAAAAAACATGCTGATCCTCCTAATCCTGTTTATCACCTTGACCAATGAAGATACACATTAATTATCATTCCTTGCTCAACACACTCCAAAATGAATTTACTTTAGTGAAGTATTAGGTACTCACTGATTAAATACTGAAGAATGTAATGTAGGTCTTCATCAGTCAGGAGATAGTGCTTTTTAATATTTGTGGACACAAGATTATATATGTATATCTAGAATTTGCTTTAATGGTGAAAAGATACAAAGTGAAGCAGCTTTCAGTAGTCATTATGCTATTAAGAATAGAACATTTCTTCACATACCATGAAATGATATATGAAAAGAATCCTGCAAGATTGTTCAGGATTATTAACTTTGTGTATATCACAGACTCATCCAGGCAAACTTTCATTGTGTTCATGTGGATATGTGATCTTGTTTTCTCATTTATACACACAAAAATAACAGGATGTGATACACTTACATACACACAAATATGACAAGATGTGATATACATGCACAAAAATGTGATAAAGATAGATACTGATCAGAAAAATACATATGCAGTTACAGATACAGGTGTCTTTGAAAGATGAATGTTCATAAAACAATGAAGACAGTTTCCTTACACATAAACTTCTATAGATGCAGATGTATACAAGGTAATATTCATGCTAGAGCCACTCTTCTTTTACATGTGTTTCCGCAAAAACTGATGCAGATATGCTGAAAACACACACACACACACACACACACACACACACACACACACACACACACACACACACACACACACACACTCTCTCTCTCTCTCTCTCTCTCTCTCTCTCTCTCTCTCTCCCTCTCTCCCTCTCCCTCTCCCTCTCCCTCTCCCTCTCCCTCTCCCTCTCCCTCTCCCTCTCCCTCTCTCCCTCTCCTCTCTCCTCTCCCTCTCCCTCTCCCTCTCCCTCTCTCTCCCTCTCCCTCTCCCTCTCCCTCTCTCCCTCTCCCTCTCCCTCTCCCTCTCCCTCTCCCTCTCTCCCTCTCCCTCTCCCTCTCCCTCTCCCTCTCTCCCTCTCCCTCTCCCTCTCCCTCTCCCTCTCCCTCTCTCCCTCTCCCTCTCTCCCTCTCCCTCTCCCTCTCCTCCCTCTCCTCTCCCTCTCTCTCTCTCTCTCTCTCTCTCTCTCTCTTTCTCTCTCTTTCTCTCCTCTCCCTCCCCCTCTCTCTCCCTCTCTCCCTCCCTCCCCCCTTCCCCTCTTTCCCTCACCTTGTGTCCAACCTCTTCCCCTTTCTCCTCTACCTTTGTGTCCTGCTTTCCAACCCTCCCCCCCTCTTTCTCTCAGTCTCTTTCTCCATCTCCCTACCTCCCTGTCTTTCTCTCTCCCTCTCCCTCTCTCTCCCTCTCACTTTCCATTCCCTCTCCTCACCATTTACTCCTCACTCCCTCTTCTGTATTTCCATCATTTCCATTAGCTCCTCTAACTCTCCTTCAGCCCCCTTTTCAGGTTTTCCTTTCATCCTGGAGTATGAACTGTTATCCAGATAATTTTTTTGTGTTATCACAAGTGGATTATAATCCAAATAAAAATCAATATAGAAAATAAAATATGGGAAATATACTGTTTTTTCTTTACCTCCTACTGTGATATGTGAAAACAACCAGAAAAAGGGAAACACAACTTTGTTAAATATTAACAGCAAAGTAATTGAACTACCAGACAGCAGAAAATATATCCTATTACAACTTCTCTTCAGTGGAAGTATAAGGTGTTCTTCAGTGGTGAAATGAATAGGACACTTTGTTCTGTTGGCATTACTGTCGATGGTTGTGGGCATGTGTGATAGCAGGTTCTAAGTAGTGCCCTCTTTTGTTGCAGAGTGTGTTGTTTGATTCGCTTACGAGCCTCCACTCATCTGTTGGTTTTGGTGCAATCTCCACACAAAACACCTCTCCTGCTGACCCCTTCCGACCATACGAGTGCCACACATGTGGGAAAAGATTCAAGCTCAACCATCATCTGAAGCAGCACAGCAGAATCCATACTGGGGAACGACCCTTTGCCTGTAATCTATGTGGCAAAACCTTCACACAACAAAGTAGTTTCCGATACCATATAAAGAAGCTTTGTGGTTCTAGCATGGCAAAACCCACTGGAACTTTGCCAAATGCCAATCAGGGCAATTTGACAATGGCTAACATGAATCAGTCGGTCATCTCCATGCCAAATGTGACCCAGTGTAATGTTGCAATGCCAAGTGTTACACAGTTTAATTTACCACTGCCCAGTGTGAACATCCATTCTGATGTGGCCCCCAGTGGAATGCAACCTGATGGTAGTCAGTCTTTGCCACCCTAAACATGCAATAAGGTATAAGATGAGTGCTTGAAGATTGAATGGGCTATGCAGTAGAAAGTTCTTCCCTTCCCTCACATTATTGTTGGTAAATTGATTGTAAAGTCTGATGCACTAGGGGGTTGCAGGAGAAAGCATCAAGTATTAAAATGGACTATAAAGTGAAGGTGGGCTTTCTTGTCCCCAGGCTTGGGAAGTGAGTACGCCTGCCAGACAGTGTGTTGCCCCTCAGACTGGAATGGGAGCTGGTTGGTTGTCCACTGGGCTCATCAGGTCACACCCACAGCAACGTAAACAGGATAAGGACAACTCTATTAAGCAACACCACTGTCCCTTCTGTAATAAGCAGTTTCGAAGAAAGGACCACCTCACTCAACATATCCGTATTCACACCGGCGAGAAACCATACTCCTGTCCCCGTTGTGGACGAGGCTTCAATCAGAAAAGCCCACTGATGTATCACATAAGTATTTGCCGTTAAAGTTGAGGATCAGGTTATATGTCAGCTTTTGTGATAGAGAGGTCATAGTTTATGTTGATACAAGTAAATCCTTTTTTGTTTTGTACTTTTATAAATGGAATTGTGATTTAGAGGAAACACAGTTTTTCTTCTGTTTTCTTCTTCCCCAGCTCTATTCTAACAGGGTTGATAACAAAGCTTTAGTAACTGGCATTTGAACTTTTAATGGATGGATGGGCTCCAGAGATATTTCGTGCTTATGCATTTTAGATAGTGATCTTAGCTTGACTAGTATATTTCTGTACTGACACCAAACTTTTGCCTTATAGAATTTTATGTTTCCATTGTATTGTGGACAGTTGATATTTAGCCTTCGTTTGTAACATTTGGATGGAAAGAGTAAATGTAATAGACAAGACATTATGACTACAAACAGGTATTTTAGGTTATCGTAATATTTAAGATGATGAAATCGTGGGTGTGTGACTAGGCTTTGCCGTGTGTTGCAGGGTGATGGTGGTATGGGTGGATTGGCTGTCAAGCTACCACACCTCTGGCTGTCGGGAGGGTCAGGCATAGGAAGCCACCCGCAGTCCATGCCACAGCAGCACCAGCATCCACATCAGCAACGCCATCAGCAGGGACTACCTGACCCCCGCCCATATGCTTGCTCCTTCTGTGGTCGTCGTTTCAAGCGCTCTGATCACCGTCGACAGCATGAGCGGCTGCACACTGGCGAAAAGCCCTATGGCTGCCCTCGATGTGGTGCCAAATTTGCCCAACAAAGTGGTCTTCACTATCATAAAATTAATGCCTGTCGTGAAGAGCCACACGTTGGCACATAGTTAATGCTCATGCTTCTGTGAGCACTCGGTATAC
>BOPN01002683.1:111540-114040 GCA_017312705.2 Penaeus japonicus | reverse complement strand
AAGCTATTGTGAATACCCCCTTAATACTTCCTTTTCAATGAAATGTGTGATGTGCTGATTTTGACCAGTAAGAGATATTATGTTGATACAAACACTAATATACTAGCAGAATTTGATAATGAGAAAAATGTTCAACATTGGAAAAGATACAAAATAATACTGACTTAGTTGTGTTTTCTTGATTAGCTTATGATTATATCATAGCCTATATTATGCTTCCTTTTTTATCTTAGCTTTCAAATTTAGAATGCAGTGCTAAAGCATAAATTGGTGACTGGGATATGTAAGAGACAATGGAATAGACGGGTTGTTGGTGGTGTCTAAGTGGTGGTGTTTGTTGCAGGGGCGGGCAGGGCTGGACGCGGCGCTCATAGCCATGGGTGGGCGGACACATCGCGGCTCATATGATACTCGCCGGCCACACCACTGCTCATTCTGTGGAAAGCGCTTCCTGAATACAAGTCATCTGCGTGATCATCTCCGCCTCCACACTGGAGAGCGTCCCTTCTCCTGCCATACTTGTGGTCGTTCTTTTGTTCAGCGACAGCATCTGCGGCAACATGAGCGTGCTGCCAAGTGCTCTGTTCCTATGTGCCTCACCTGCAATCAGACTTTTTCATCCAGGGATGCACTCACGTTACACATGAGGCTGCACCTCATGCCTCCCCCCAATACCACCTCCACCACTACCACCACCACAACCACATTTCCTCAGTGATATCAGTTTAAAAACTTTTCTGTAGCTAATTGTGGTGGCAGTATGCTGTGAGTGAAGAGAGGCCTGACATATATTTGTGTATCGTTACAGACGATGCGGTTATTACTTGGGGAGTTGGGTGAGGCAGGTGGCGGGGCGCCGTTTGCTGACGGGGGAGGCGGATACCCTCGGCGGGGACACCCCACTACGTCGAGTGCTGAAGCGAATGTGGCTCCAGCGGTGGCTCCTGACCTTGACATCTTGGAATATTGCTTAAGTGACGCTGTAGGTGATCAACTGCCAGTGGAACCTAGATCCCCAAGGCACAATACTCCTCGTTCAGCTGGGGCTACTGGTGTGGGAGACCAAGCAGTGGTGACAGGGGCCTTGCTCTATCAGTGCCGACCCTTTGCATGTCGATTTTGTGCCAAACGTTTCAAAAGGAAGGATCACCTTGTTGAACATGAGCGAACCCATACTGGAGAACGGCCCTATGTTTGCAGTGTATGTGGTAAAAGTTTTGCAAAGAAAACTAATCTAAATACACATTCTCGAAGCCATCACCAGCAGCAGTACTGCCACCACCTTCAGGCCTCTTAAACAGAACATGATGATATTGTTTCCACTTGTGTCAAGAAGATTATGATATATCCTCAGTCATGCAATTTAACGCCCCTGCCTGGTTCTGTAACTGTCATCTTTAGTATGCAAGAATTTTTTTTACATATGTATATAAATGAATATATAATTTCTGAAAAATTTACTTAGTTTTTTTATGTGAAATGATATCTTTGTCTTATTTTATATTTTCTGTGAAAGATTTATCTGTATAGATTTGACTATAGTTGATGTATTCATATAAAAAGAAAGTCATTAAAAGGGAAAAGTTTTTTGCATTTGATCCTTCAAATCCTTTTATTTTTTTTTTGAATGAAGAATGCAAGCCTCAAGAATTTAGCTCATATGAACCAGCAAGTACATTGGAGTTTCTAAAACTTAGGTTGGTATTTTTGGGATCAGTATATAAATATAACTTGTTAAGAAATAAATCAGTTTAAAGTTAAGATATTGTTGAATTAGAGCGATCATGAAAAACTAAGCTACGTGAATGGTCATGAGCAGTAGGCTGGGGAGTAACGGTTGGGTGTTGGTTTTTGCAGGGGTTGTTGGAGCCTCAACTAGTGAACGTGGGGGTGGCAGGCCTGGCGGAACATGAGATGGTGAGCGTGGAGATTGGGGAGGGCGCGCTTGCCACCAGGCGATATGCGTGCAGGGCGTGTGGCCGTTCCTTCAAGAAGAAAGATCACGTCAAGGAACACTTCCGCATGCACACCGGGGAAAAACCCTTCATGTGCCCACTATGTCTGAAACGTTTTACAAGGGGACGTACTCTTAAGACTCATGTTGCCATTACTCATCCCCAAGCTCATATTTAAGATCAACTTTTTAAAAAGTGGCATTTCTTACTTAATGATAGATTGTTCTTCACTTGTGTGTAATGTTGGCATTTAGTTGCTTTCAGACAATGAAATCAGAATATGCTATTGTTTGGATGTAATCTTCAGATGAAAAACTTAAAATATTGTGTCAAAGTAATTTTAACAGTTACATTTAGAAAGAGCTGTTCTTTATATGCAAGCATATGTCTATGAAAATGGATAAATGTATATTTATCACACACGCACACGCACACGCACACGCACACGCACACGCACACACATACACACACACACACACACACACACACACACACACACACACACACACACACACACACACACACACACACACACACACACACAC
>BOPN01002683.1:105000-111440 GCA_017312705.2 Penaeus japonicus | reverse complement strand
TATACATACATACACATACATACACATGCATATTAATTATTATATATATGCATTTATGTGTGTATGTATATATTTGTGTATATGTGTGTATATATATCTATATTTTATATTATGTATTATATATTATATACTATATATTATTAATATATGCGTATATACATCTTGATTCTCATTTATATAGTATTTGGGTTGGTCTGCCATTACATGAGAATGCATCATACAGGTAAAGAGTTTTTATCATCGAAATTAAAATATTTATCGCTGAATACTATATGTGGGTTAGTAGTCATTCGAACAAGAAAAACAAGAAGACTTTGGTAAGATAATCATGTGTGTTAGATAGACCAAGACGAGGGTTTTCGTTTCATTTCTTTCTTTTTTTTTTAGCTTCTGTCTTTGCTCAATAAGCTTGTTCTATCAGAAACATGCTATACTAATGAAATAGTGAATACCAGTATGTTATTCCAACTTTCAGCCAGAAATTCATTGCTTTAAATTTAAATCAATAACATCAAGTCATATGTAAAAAGGTACATTATTGTAATAGCAAGTAGTGCAGTTATTGCAAAATCCCAGAAATATATAGGCTAAAGATGAATTAAAGATCAGATATGTGAATCAATTACCAAGGAACCAGATAAGCGTGTGGTTCAGCTGGCAGCACTTGAAAGTTGAGTATGAAATTTAGGGTTGATCAGGAACACTGCCTGCCTGCCCTGTGACCAATGACACCAGCTGTTGTCGTTGCAGGTGTCGCCTCTGGAGCAGCTCCTTGAGGAGTCGTCGAGCTCCCCACCACATATCAAGGCCGAGCCGACTGTCAGTGGAGGTCCTAGTGAGGGTGAGCCACGGGTCCCCATTACATCACCTGTGGAAATTACCCCTCAGTATATTGGTGTTCAACAGTACCCTGCACTGACCAGCTTAGCGGCAGGAAACATGGGTCTCGTGGGGTTCAGCGGAAGACCTGTAATTAATATGACACCTACGAGTGCAAGCAGCTCAGGAGGAGGGTTCGTTGGTGTGCTCATGTCAGCAACAGCGCCACGGGCACCACGACGTGCTAATAACCCACTCACTTGCCCAATTTGTGGGAGAGTTGTTCTCTTTCGGTCTGAATATGAGAAACACATGCGCACGCATACTGGTGAAAAGCCTTTTGTGTGTCATTTGTGTTCTTACCGTTCTGCACAGCGTTCTAATCTGAACGTGCATCTGAAATCAGTTCACAAATTGTATTCTCCATCAGTCAATTTAACTGCACAACCTCATACTTGGGATGCCAATCCAGACAGTGGATTCATTGGCTGAATAGTGCCAGTTCATATAGATGATAATGCTAGCAATATACCTTCAAAGGAAGTCTGTGGAACCACTGTCTCTAACTGAAATACATTAGAAAACTATATAGATACTATTAAACTTACTATTACATTTTAGTTGATTACATGACCATTTACCTATCCAAAAGAGGATATACTAGTTGCTATTATCATTATAGATATTATCAATGTAAAACAGATGTTTAGGCAGAGATATGTAATATAACAGTTATATCTTAGTATATATTTTTGTTAATATTTGTGTTTGTGTGGAACTTGAAACCAACATATACTCTTTCTTGTATACTTACAGAAAGTATGAGAAACACATTACCCTCATACTATGGAAACAAATATGTATATATCATTTGTGTTCACAATATTCCCATAGACATTAAGGCATAAGTTATTCTTTTAATGTAATCACTGGTGCCTCCTTACTTACATAAATAGCAATGGGAGGAGTGTTTTTGAAATCTTTAAATTTTAAAATTAATTTGTAAAATCTGGGTCTTAAATCAGCGTATTGTTGCCAAAAATAGAGTTTGTTTATTTTATTTTATTTATGGATATGTATTTTCTTAAATACCTAAATAACAGATATGATAAAAAAGGCAGTATATTATTGAATGTTGTGTGTTTGCAGACATTTTCTTAACTTGTGTTGGCATGTGATAGCAGGTTTTGGATAACTGCCAGTATATGTAGTGTATATGAAAATATCTTGTATCTAATCTTTGAACCCTTTCCTCTATTTTACCTCTCACATCTTTTGTCCTTAAATTTTCCTAGCTCTAAAACAAATTAAGGTTTCAAACTATTGTATTAGAATCCAACACCCTTCAAAAATGCAATATTCAATTTGGCTCTCTGGATGCCTGTCATATGATCAAAGCAGCAAGTGCCAGATAAGCGTCAATCCTTACAACCACCCTTTTATTTTTTTTTCCATCTAAATAGTTACATGAGTCATGAAAGCATTTGTTTCAGAGTATGTGAATAACCTAAAAGAACTGAATACAAAGATAGCAATGTGAGAAGATACACCCTTGTGTGGCAATTTCTTTAATGGAACCACTAATAGGTATAACATTGCATGACTAAAGCTTTTCAAAGCATGATTCATTTGTAGTTTTATAAGAATGAGAATGTTAATGCAGGATAGAGAATCCCAGTTATCTTACGTGTAAAACATGTTGCAAGCACCTTGGAAGTTTGGCATTATGATATGCAGATTGTTAAGTGGCAATGAAGGTAACTTACTGGAGCTTGATTTACTCTTTAGTGATGGAAATGAAACGGAACAGTTTTGTTTGGAACTGCTAAGAAAAGGGAAAAGGGAAAAAGTTGGTGTGTTCTCACATTTTATGGATGAAGACTTGAAGTATTTGCATGATTAGCTTAGTGAAGCCTGGAAATATTAATTACTAGTAATATATAATACCTACATAGCAAAGATTACTCATTTATTATCACATTTCCCAGTCTAGTCTTGTGTATAGTTTTGTCCTCATACTTTTCAATATTATTTTCATGTAATTTACTGTTTTTTTGGGTGTAGACATTGTAGAAATATTGATTATTTGATTTTAGATCATTTCATGTATGATGATGTAATGTGAAAAAAGAAGAATGACAAAAGACATGAATATTAGAAGAAAATGAGAATTAATAAATTGAGAAAGTGGCTAATTTAATATGAATGTCATTTATGTATATTAAAAACAATATTCTGTTTGAAGTATTAGTCTGTAACCATAGATAGGGACATTGACAATTCTTCATCAAGTGGTGTAGGTTGTTTGGAATATCTATACAATCAACTTCATGTGAAGAAAATTGATGTGGGATGATATGCAACAACAATTAAAGAATATATTTTGGAAATGCTTTCATTTGTATTATTCCTTTCTGAGCAAGTGAGACTACAATTGTATGTATATCTTGTTTGTGTATGTATCTGCTTGATAGCAATGAAAGGAAAGTGCTGTGTGATTACAGTATTCTTTACTTACAATGTGACACACATGCTTATGGTAATATTGGAACTTATGTTGTGGAAATTAGAGAAAGAAATCAAGAACTTACCAACCTTTTTCTTCAGAGAATGACACATTACAACCCCGTTGGAAGTAACATATACTTTAGTTGACTTGAGCCTTTCCAGATAGAGAATGTTTTTTATTTACACATATTTCTATTAAAATATATAATTTAACCTGAAAGTTTCTATGGCTTTGCTTTTGAGAAATATCTAAAGGTCCATGATTACCTTTAATTCATATTGATTTATTCTTTTTAGATAAAAAAGTCTATATGATTCAAGGCTTTCTTCATCAACATATGTTAGCCTTTGAAATACTTTAAGATATACAGGAATGATGCTGTCATCCTGAAAAAAACAGAAATATTAAGTTTGGTATCATCAAGAAGATATGTAGAAAAGTAGAAATTGAATACTTTCCAAAAATAAATGTTTTTTCTAATGAACTTAAAATTCAGCTTCTCTGTAAGCAACTTATTCAGGATTACATGATCGATTTATTAGAAGAGCCTTTGATAAAGATGGTAAAATGATGGGCCCAGCACTACCTAAGATGGTGTTGTCTCTTTGCAGCGGCTGGCCTCTGTCTTTGCTGCTGGAGGTGCAGGTCTGGGCGGAATAGGGCCTGTAGGAGGGATGAGCGAGGCAGAGCGTTTGGCGTGGGCTCGCAGTCTGGGAAGCGGGCAGACATGGATCTGCCCAGTGTGTCACAAACAGTTTGGCATGCGTTACTACTATGAACGCCACCTAAAATGTCACCAGGCACAGAAGGACCACCAATGCCCCTACTGTCCATTCCGTGCCTCTTATAAGTGGAACTTGAAGTCGCATGTTCGTAACAAGCATCGTGATAAGCCGCCTCCACCCTAATGGAAGCTGGGGTGTGTTGAAGATCAGTGAATCTTTGCATTCAAGCACACAGTGGGATCTCACATACTGTTTGAGAATATTGTAGCTTTTCTTTAACCCTTTGACTGCTGCAGTTTAAAATTTGTGTTAAAAATGATACTATGCATCCATGCAATGATTAAAGATATTTTAGGTGTGCTAAAAATTAATGTGTGCAATATTTGGATAATTAGCAATTCAATCTTGTTTGTTTCCTTATGGGGCAGGATGCTGTCACACTGAGAACTACATCTCTAATGCTTTGCCAATTTTGTGTAGATATGAATTGTGTAGAAATATACTTTGAGAAAAAAATAAAGTATGTATGGGCAGGGCTTAAATGGTCGAATTTTATTTCTCTCTTTATCTCATCATTTACTATATTTTCTGCGTCGTTACAACAGCTCAGCTCTTAATGCATTACTGCAGTATGAGTCAAGTTCGAACAAATTACTTTTTAGGATTTTGATTGAAGATGATAAAGCTATTTGCTTATTAGTCAGCCAAATGGGTACTATGCTATTCATTTAACATTATTCTTATTCTTATATATTTATATATATTTTTTTTCTTGGAGGGGGGAAGTCAAAGTAAGAATATGACCAACCTATCTCAGCCAAGATCACAAGTGTTGACCATTGTCACAAAATGTTAATGCTAAAGAGATATACATGAGTTGTACTAAAAAAACAAGGAGTCTGAAAGAGTAATGGTCCAGGTTACTATTTAAAAAAGAACAATATAATTTCTTAAAATTTGATGTACATGAAGCAAAATTTGATAATCTATTGTTAGAAAAAAAAAAAAAAAAATCTGCTCTTTTTATGGCAAAATGGCAGTTCATGAAAACAAGGAACAAAAATAAAGCAGTCAGAGGGTTAAAGTGCATTAGTCATAGTATTGGAAATTAGGGTGGTGGGGAGCTATCATGGTAATGGTGATGGTTTTGACGTGAGTGGTGACAGGCTACAAGGGCTGGTTTCTCTCATTACAGGGCTTGCTGCCCCTTCACCTGCGTGAGTACCGTGTGGTCATCCCTGCTGTATCTGGTGTAGACTCTCAGTACCGCTGCTGCTGGTGCGGTAAGACTTCAACTTCTCGGTATGACTATGATAAACACGTACGCACTCACACTGGCGAGAAACCCTTCGTCTGTCCAGTATGCCCATTTCGGACAGGAGACAGATCCAGCTTATCAAAGCATATTCGTCGACATCATGTTTCTAATCCCAGTGGAGGTCAATGGAACCAGCTACAGCACAAGTAGTAAAATCTGCTTGGGACCAATGTCAAAAAGTTGTCCTCAGTGACTTGTTGAATGTCTTTGTTGAATGCTACTTGGAAGCATGACCTGGGCAAGGAAGATATGTCATTGGACCCGTTTCTCTACGCTAACCGAGTCCTTTATTACTGTGGAATACAAATGTTCTTGGATTACCCACATGCTGATGGGGATATGTGTTTTATAGTATCTTGGCTTGTGGTGCAACAGTCACTGTGTACTGTGTGACCACTAAACCAGAAAACTATTTAAGGGTGTGTTAGCCATCAATGCAGAGTTTACAAGAGTGCCTGTCCTCTGTTTCAGGCCGGGGACAGCTTGGACGTAAGAAGGGAGATTAGGGGAGGCGCGAACCAGATGTTTATGGTTGAGGGTCTTGAAGTGCTGCCGTGTCCCCTGTGTGGCAGGCTTCTACACACACGTGCAAGGTACAGAAGTCATCTTGAATATTGTCGAAGAGCAGCTAACCCTCAGTTCACCTGCCACGTCTGCCACAAGGCTTTTGCATATCGTAAGGATCTTGAGAAACATGTGCGTACACATACAGGTGAAAGACCTTATGCGTGTCATTATTGCTCATTCCGGTTTGCTGATCGGAGCAGTTTAGTGAAACATGAGCGGCGACACCACCTCAGTGATACATCCTGAAAACTTGGACGATGAAAAGCAGAGAAATGATTATGCCATTGTGTGCAGTAGCATGAAAGTGGATGAAGAAAAATGCTCTGAGGCTTTTGTATAGCTAGAAGATGATTAGAAAGGATGGCACTCTCAACATGAATAAAGGTATAGTCACTCTACTCTTGAACATATGGATAATCAAAGTCTGGGCAGGTCATGAGTTTTCCCAACTATATATTCTGATCACAATTTTTGGTCAAGACTTCAAAAAGTACAAAGCACA
>BOPN01002683.1:90000-97500 GCA_017312705.2 Penaeus japonicus | reverse complement strand
AAATTTCCTAATTGCAAGGCAGTTGAAAATATATTTAAGTAATTGTTTCATAATATGAACCATCATTTATATGATAATTTATTTAGGTGAAGTTCATATTGAATAAAAAACATTTGCCTAATGAAAGCAGATATTAGTATGTTGGTATGATAGTTACAATATATTTGTATTCCTTACTTTTCAAAAGGAAAAAGGACATCAGATGTGTTAGACTTGTTTTCTTTTCCAGTACTGAGCAATTCTTATTTTGCTATCAATTATTTTTATTAAAAATGATATAAAGAAAACTTTTTGTATTACTGTAAAGAAAATATATTTGTGGTCTTAAAAGAAAGTTACACGTTATCTATTCATCTTTTTTTCTTCAGTAGTGCAGTTAGGTCTAATAACTAGTTGTAGAATGAGGCCTGAAAATATCATAGAGTGAATGTTATTCCTGCCTAGCATTTTTGCTCGCATAAAGTTGCTTCTGGGACAATGTTGTTAGACCAATGTATATTTTGGTCTCTGTCTTTTTGAGGAGACATTTATTTAAAGACCAAGAGGCTACAATCTGTATCTAAGGTCAAAGTTATACAATTGTCATTTTTTCTGTTTATTTCTTAAAACTCCTTATTGCCTATTACTCCACTTTGTTGTACAATGTATTTGTTTCCTAGACTTTTGAATTGGCTTGATTTGAAGGAATTAAGAACATATTGTTGTTTCATTGTCTGTATTCTTCTTTCTTTGTATTCTCTTTTCCCTATCTCTTCATTTCTCACTTTTGCTTATCAACAGCTTCAAGGTTATTGGATTTTTTTTTTTTTTTTCTATTTTTTTGTCTTTATTTGTTAATTGGTCTCTGTTGTATACAGCTTAGATTGATTGATTGATTTCTGTCTCACAGGTGCATAGGTTTGTTGTTCTTGCATAGTTTCACTAATTCTGCCAACCCCATCACAAGAGCTTCTTGGTCCTTCAGAATCATTATTTTGTTACAACCAAAACTGGATTGTTCGAGTGAGAGTTCAGAGTAGTGATGAGATTGAGATCATTATAAGATGGAAAGATTTATGTGTGCATATGAATGTTTGGCACCATGTCCTAAAGTTGACATAACTGGTTGTATAAAAAGCAGAAGAGTATTATGCATCTCAGATAAAGAATTGGTGTAATATAAAGGAAAACATAAATATGCGCAGTAAATCAATAGATAAGAACTATAAGAATGATGTCATGTATATTTTTGAGTATAAAATAATTTCCTCTTTTTTTATTTATCATAAAACACTTTGTAAATGCTATAGACACTGTTGGAAACTGTATATATATTCAATTCACTATCTTTGCTACATGTGTTGAGTTTTGAACATTAGTTTATTTGACAGTATTTTTAAGCCTGATCAAAAGTTTGATGTTATGGAATAAATATTTTTTATCTTACATGTTCCAATTTGATGAATAAAGAGGATATAACAATCTCGGAATTATTTTTAACAACTCCTATATGATACAGTTCACTGATTCAAATATGATTTTATATATTGATCACCAAATACAGGATTTAACTCAGTCTGTTTCCAGTCTCTATAAACTTTCTTTGCTTAGAAAAGTTGTTACAGGGTGTATATATATATATGTTTGGGCAGGTGAGAAAGGAAATAATACCCTTTTTTTTTTAAGAAAGAAAGCAATCAAATAAACAGACTCTATCAGTATGAGCTGTGCTTTTTTGCATTCTTTCTTAAGGTAAATGTTGTTTTTTAAATTCATCCAGAGCACAACTACATATAAAGTCTTAATTGACATGAGCAGGGTGCAGTTGGGGTGATGTGGTTCTGTGACTTAGTGGCTGGGGACTGGGATATCTGTTGCTGTAATATGGATTGGCATTATCACAAATGTGTTGCCTTTTTTCTTGGGTTTATTTTACTTGATCATCTTTTGGTATAAGATGCATGTTTTACATGGAAATCAGATCAAAAGAGCTGTTTGATATAGCTGAAAAGTAATGAACTAATTCAAGTTTCTGAGATCACACTATTCATTGTGTTTATTATATATTCTTCCATGATTACACAGAGAAAATAGGTTACGGGATAGTCTGTATTGTATAGAGACTATGATGTTAAAATATTTCATTTGTTTCATTTTTCATTTTGCTCTTACCAATGAAAGCACTTATTTACTTTAAGCATTTTAATGAGAACAATATTTTTCACTGTGTAACAATCTGCAGAAACTAAAAATTTATCTGGTTTAAAGGGGATACAAAAAGTTATATACAGACTTTGAACAGCCTTTTGCATTTTACCTTGTTATGTTTTTTTTTCTTTAGGAGGGAATAGACACTCAGGGTAGATATTGGCAACTTGCAAGAAAATGACATGACAGATAAGATTTGTTTGAGAGCTCCCCTCCCTCCTCTCGCCGCCCATGCCCAGCCACACCTCAACTGCTCTTGCTCTTTCCAGAGGGCGTATCTGGCTGCACTCACCAGGAGTTCGCATGAAGACATGACGTTTATGGATGGTGGGCGGGCCGTGGCTGGGGCAACAGGACGTGAGGTTGGGTCTGGGCGGAGAGTGGCATGTCCAGTGTGTGGCAATGTCACTGCACGCACTTACTTGGCCACTCACTTGCGTACACACACTGGCGAAAAACCCTTTGCCTGCCCACACTGTCCGTACCGCACCGGTGATCGATCCAATTTGAACCATCATATGTTACGTCATCGTCACCAAACGAACAGTCGTGGTGCCAGGGCAGCAAGAGAGACACATACAGCTATGCACCAACCTGATGCTGCATCTGCTACTTGGGATGAAGCATCACTATAGCGCACTCATTTGTCAGCTCTCAAATTGAGATCAGTATAAGGCTGCAGAAATTATTGTTTCTTACTGACATTTTGTACTTTGTTTTACGATAATCTGTTAAAAGGCAACAGTAATTTTGGAAAGTAGAGACTACTTTTTATTTCTTAAAATTTTCTATGAAATAGGAAAGTATTCTGCTGTAAGTATGAGTTAAAGAAAGAAAAGTATAATACTTACAGTTCATTACTGAAACCAGTGATAAAATAATGCTGGCCTTTGTGGATTACCAGGTTCACAAAACTGACATAAATTTCACATTTAATTAGAGGGACCATGTAAACATGTACAAGGCATGCATTGTAATCTGATTCGCATTGTGCTATTATTTACTGACATGTGATGTCATTTTTAATGTCAAGAAATATTTGTGCTAATTTTGAAAATAGCTGTTTAGTACAGGGATATATGTTAGCTATTATCCAGATAGATTCATCAATTTCCCCTATGATTTTCTTTAAAGCAGTTATACAGATTATTCATTGATTGTTGTTTCTTGTACGTGTGACCTTTGCAAGTTGAATTATTTATATAATTATGTAAAGGTCCTTTCTATAATGGTGACAAGTATTAATTAGACAAGTTGAGATTTCTCAATTTGAGCTGTGTTTATAACCAAAGTCTGGTCTCTGTTCCTCCCTTAATTGTATGTTGCATCAAGTTGTTAGGTACTCTTGGCACAGTGAATTTATGGGCTGGTTGTTATAGAAAATAAAATAGAGAGTAGATGTTTTAATAAGCCGCATGGTTTTTATTTGGTAGTGGGATGTGGGGTCTTGGTGGTGAAGGCATAAAGTGTTGTTGGTGGCGGTGGTTAGTACTAACATGGTTGGGGTGTGTTGCAGACTCTGCTGGCCCAGGGGGTGTCTCCGCGTCGCGTGGCCCGCCTGGTGTGTGGCTCCGACACGGTATGCCCTCTCTGCCGCAAGACCTTCTCCTACCCAGAGTCCATGATCCGTCACTGCCAAGGCCACCTCCCCACTGCCCACCGCCTTCGCTGTGCTGCCTGTGGCAAATCCTTCCATCGAAGGGACCAGTTTAAGTACCATCAGGCTCGCTGTGAAGCCCGTCATGCTAATTTACCCCCAGGCTCTCTCCTTCCTCCTCCATCCTTATGAGCAGTGAACAATAAACATGCTAAAAAAATTCATCTATGTACATTTCCTCAAAATGCAATGGATCTTAACAGTTTTATTCCTTCCCCACCTTGTCTGATTACTGTTTTGCTCATGTAAACATTGTAAACAGTTTAAGCATAAGATGTTTCACTTAACCCTGTATGAAGGACCCAAATTTTGTTTGAATATCTTGCAGTAAGATGATCTTTGGTCCCTTGTAATATTTGATCCTTGTTAGATGTTTCTACCTCATTTGCCCTCTTTTCATGTCTTTTAGTTATAATGACATTTTGTTTCTCCTGCAAATTTAATGACTTGCTAAGAATGTGCTTTATGAGTTATCCATTTTACAGTACCTCAACCTTTGTTACCTGCCCTATTTCAGCCTTTTATATACTTTTGAACCATCTGAACTTTGCTATGCAGCCTAAGGCAATTACACTTATCTCTACTTCCTGAGATTTACTTGAGAATTAGAAAGCTAAAAGTTAATAATGGTTTTAAAGTAATAAGTCCATTCCTAAGATAAAAAGATTTTTATTGCATTTTCTTGAAGGTTGATTTAATATTCTGATGAACAGAACTACCAGTTTTCAGATTTTTTTTTTTTCAATGTTCTATGTTGTTTATATCTTTAATGATAAGTAGATAATATTTCAGATAGATTTCCTGCTCCTCTCCTGTTAGTTTTCATGGTTTTAGTTACTATAGTATTTATGCCATGTTTGTCGGTGTTACTTGTCCATTTCATGTAATCAACTGTTTTCTTCTGGAAAATCTGTTCTTTTTCCTTAGTCCAGTTCTATAGATACTTATACTACAATCAGGGTTTAATGTTTTTCATATATTTAGGTTTACACAGTTTTAGTGATATACAGTATTGGTTAGATGTTTAGCACTTTATTTTTTATAGCCACCAATTTTCTTTTCTGTTAATTTAAGTGCGCACCTAGGTTTCTGTTGTACTGATTTATCCATAAATGTTAAGATTACTTGACAGACCTAGCATAGATCATATTTTGTACTGTATCTCAATATACCATCAGATGTTTTACTGTCTTGTCTTCTGACTTGCAGTATCATGTGTTTCTCATTGTTACTCAATAAAGGTAAACAAGCATTTGGAATTTATTTATCCACATAAAGGTCTGCTTATGCAAGTGTGTATAATATACTTTTTTAAAGCTAAACCATATGGATATAGGACACACTATTCTTTTTACTACCACACACAAAGTTTGGAAAAGATCTGGTAATTCACAGATATCAGTTGGTGGGGACACTTACCACACAATCTAATCAAACTGTTCTTTGTGATATGTATGGGGCTTCTGTTGATTTATTTTGAAAAACTTCTGACACAGGAATATTCAAACATTATCCTGATCACAATATAACAAATCAATTATAATGCTATGAGGTCAAATAAGGAATACACTTCTGGTCATATTTGCAAAATGATATAAGGAAAACTAATAAACAGGCAATCAACATTATTTGTAAATGTTTCAAATAGAAAAAAAAAGTTATTAGAAGACAGGAACATGTCCATTCATGTGGCATAAAATTTTAGCATTCATGGGATATATTCATGTTGAAGAACTACAGTACAATTTTCAACTGAAGAAAGTAGCATTGTAAATTTATTATTAAGATGTTACCTTTGGATACTTGTGTATACACTTACCAGATTATAAATATGGCATTGAATATGTATGTAAATGGCATTTTACCTAGCAATGTTAATTTTTCCCAAGAATTTATGATAATGAAGACTGCTTCATAGAGAATAAGCTAACCTAATTTAGCATTGTTGAGGCCATTGTTTTCACATGTTCATCAAGTTCTGGTTTCACAATTTACTCTGCCTGTAATTTTTAATAAATATGATAGTTTGCCTTATTAAGATCTGTTTTTATAAGTATCTCTGAGTTTGGAAATATATATTGTATTACCATTTATTTTTGTCATTTACAGATGGACTGTGAGTTACTTCGGTTCAGTCTTCGATGTCGATGCTGTGACAAGACTTTCAGCAACAGATCTAACCTGCAGCGGCACCTAGCATCCCAAGCTAACTATCGACCTTACTCTTGCCCAGTTTGCTCAAAGTCCTTTGCTAGAAAGGATGTCTTAAAGAGACATGTGTTGAAACATAACTTGTCACAGTCACTTCATGCTGTTTTAACTGAACCTCCAGGTGTAGTTTCCCTCAGTCCTCCATATTAGTAAAGACAACTTGCCCATTCTAGCCAAACGGCAAAGTATTTAATGGCACTAAAGGCTGTATCTGTATTGTCTAGAAGTTAGTCTAGATACTCTATATGAGACTTTTGTTGGAACAGACAATAAGGATGACATAAGTTTATTTTAGTTTTTTTCTAGAATATGTGTAGAATAAAAAACATTAATTTATTTGTATCTTAAACTTATTAAGTTCTATTTTTTCATCTTTGTACAAGAATGTGGCCAGATTGACATCTTTTTCCTTTTCTATTCCATTTCCTTCACTTTTTTTTAGAGATTTTAAATGATGAAATGGACTTAAAAGGGAGGATTATATTTTTTGTAACTTTTATTGTGTACGTTTCTTTGCCTTACAAAAAACAATGTAATCAAATTAAGAATAACTAAAATAAATCTAAGATTTGCTAGATCACTAGTGCTGTCAGTGATACAAGAAAATATGATTAATTTTGTAGTGTTATGTAGTTTACATCAGAGCAATAAAAGCCAAATATCATAAAAAACAATACTTGATATTTTTTAAGGCCACGGTAATTCTGTGGAAAAAATAACTAGTACTGTAATTTATACTAATTACCACATAAAATCTAAAAAGAAAAAAATATAGTGCAGGGTTTCTTTTGTGCCACAGTGCAAGATTTACCAAGATTCAGTATTAAATTGATTTTCTATGCAGACTTCTTGTCTTCTGTGTTCTTGTCACCTGATGGGAATATGTGAACAGTATTTATGAAATCTTAGTCTTGCTGTAAGACTTAAGCAGTCTGGTAAAGTAAGATTTTCGTGGGATAAACATTTGATTGTTATGTTGGAAGCACTCTCAATAAATTGTGATATTTATTCTGTAAAATATGAACAAAAAATATGTGATACTGGAATATAAATAAACCATTGTTTGGTTGCAAAAATTCTTCCCATCTTGGTCAAGTAAAATTAGGTTAATATAAGATGATATACTTTTGTGCTTCTTGTTTTTCTCAACAGTCTCTATACCCTGCTTATTGCTCAATTGTTCTTACTTTAATGTTAGGTGTAGTTTTTATTGACAGACATTCAAGCACAAAGATGGTAAGGTGAAGTATTAATGCATTTGAGCCATCCAAGTTGAAATATTAGGTATAATGTTAAGGAACTCTTTAAACATAAGGAAACCAAACTGACGCTTGGAAAGAAAATTTAATAAAAATTGATTTTAATAACTCTATAATTACCCTTGAAAATATTTGATAAAAAAATGGTTGAGGTATAAGAAACAAAAACTTATGACTGTTACTGTC
>BOPN01002683.1:42500-47500 GCA_017312705.2 Penaeus japonicus | reverse complement strand
ACCGCCTGAACGGGACGGTCGTTCACGGTGATTTTACCTGCGAGAGGAATGAGATGCTGAAGAGAACTGTTATATAATCAAGTAACTTTTTTATTCTCTTGACGTAAGATTTAACATGGCGTCACTTTTCTATCTGGTTGATTTAGGTAGTCTCAGGAAATAGTTGGTTGGTTTGGTAAGTAGCGGTCTCAAGGTTAGTAGTATTTGATTTATTATGGTTCCTACTTGGTATTACTGTCGTGAGTTGTATGGTAGTTAGTTCTCAGATAAGTAATACATTTGTAAATACTCAGAATCGTTATGACAGTAAGGTTAAATACATCTATGGTGACAAACAAACATTTGATAAGAAAATAAACGACGTGAAGAATGTTAAATTGTAATTAGATAAGCGAGATGCTATTTTAGAGATTAGAGTTAGGATATGTAGGCCTTCCTTTTGCCTGAAAGAAAAACAGATGACATAACATCGTATAATCGCCAAAACATTCTTTGTCTTATTATTAGTTACTCTTGGTCTCTATCGCAAACAGTCCTTCAGATTAAATCGGGTTTGATTTTAAATAATTTGAACACAGGGGTGAATCATAAATATTAGTCATGTTGTAGTGATGTGCTTCGCCCCAGCCATCCCTCTAAGGGGAAATAGAAGAGTTCCCCCTTTTTGCCACGAGGGGAGGAAACAACAGCAGATGGCAGCAGATGGCAACAGATGGCCTCTTGCTCATGAGCCCTAAACTCGGTAGCTGCATTGCTCTCAACACGGTTCCTTTTGGCACGTGTTGATTATTATCATGAATATGGTTTTAATGGGTTGCGGGCATGGTTGAATCATGGCCAGGCTAAAGAATAATGGGAATGTGGGAAGAGGAGAGACCCTTTTTGTTTCTAAACAAATAATAAAAACTTTGATCGGAATTCTCTTTTATATCTTTTAAGACAGGGCCTGTAAAAGACTGTAATAAAAATCCTTGCCACGCCTGCTCAGCTATGTCCTGTGTAGGAACTCGACTTCTTCTTACACATAAACTGACATGCAGTCACACACATAAATAACATACACTTTTGCACGTCTTCCACTGTTTCGCATGTACATTAGGGTATTTCAATAATTGCAACTTTTGAAATGTCATTGTGACTGTACAAAAATAGGCTCCATATATCATAAAAATGAAATGTGAAAAAAATCAGCTTGATCTGATAACGTTTAGGGGTTGCACTTTTCAATTTAATATATTACGCATTTCCGCGGAATTGGGGCCGCGCAGCGGACGAGGTCCACGCACTTCGAACTTCCTCGCTAACGTTAAGTGATGATAGTTCCCTTCCGAATCGCAATCAAATTTGTGTCTTTAGGTGCATCAAGTTCCTCGCTGACCTTGGGAACCTAAATATTGCATGCAACAAATTTCTCACAGACCTTAAGCACTTAAATACCGCATATAGCAAGTTCCTCAATGACCTTAGGTCGGAAGTCTTTCAATACTTCTAGTTCCTCACTGAACCTAATGGCCTGTAAGGTAATGCCGTGTTTCTTCAATAAGCATATAAACGTTAGTTAATTAATAACATTATTATACATTCCAACAAGCTTCTGTTGTGTTGCTACTTGTTTGTGATATATTGGCACGATATAATTCGCTGAAAGTGTTTGATTGAAATTCAAACTTTTCTGGACGACAAATTGCTTTGAAACTTGTGACTAAATTGAAGAATTATATCAGAAATTTGGACTGAAGACTATTACTAAACTAAAGGCCATCACAAAAGTACTTAACATAAAGAAAGTATATTATTATACACAGGAGGAGAGTTTGAAAGCTTCGTTTATTGGTACTGAAATCGTATCTTTTAAAGGCAAAAGACAACCGAGAGAGTGCTACAAGAAGACATCGAGTGGTATGAAGCAAAGTTAAATGGTAGTGCTGCATCCACTGGTTCTGCTGACCATAAAGCCTACTAAAAGGAAGGAATACAGAAATAAGAGGAAATGTAGTCTGGCAAATAAATTACTGAGTGAGATTCAGGAATATGTGAAAACGATACAGATGATGAACATGACAACGGAAACTTAGTCTTCCTCAACCTTAGAAGATTTATCCACTCCTGATGACTGCCAGAAGGGAAACGGAAATACACCACGGAAATAATGCAACAAATTTTACTGATGCTTTTTTTTTCAAGTAGTAGGTCTTGACAGCAGATTGATTCCTTTAGATACTACCATTTTCCACAAGAAAAGGCAGGCAACTATTGGTAAAAGAGATGACACTCTAGCTTCATTGAAGATAACCAATATGAATAAAAACATGTCATAACCTCAGGGAATTAACAGAAGTGATTGATTTTTATGAAGATATAAATGATGAGGTCCGTTTTCAGTGGCCAATTAACTTTAATACTATTGACGGGTAACCATTCATGAACTACTGAACAGACATGCAAAATTATTTTGTCTTGAGTCCTTAAAAGAATTTAAGAAACATAATATTGCCTAGATGCAGTTATACAACATGGATTGGTCAAAATGTATTGGATTTGCCGCAGATACAACGAATGTCATGTTCGGAGCCAATAACAGCATTGTTAGTAGATTAAAGGAAAAGAACCCCGACATCATAACAGTGAAATGTGTATGTCACTCACTATCTTTAGCAGTCAGTCATTCAACTAAACTTTTACCAAAGCCACTTGAACAATTATTGCGAGAATGTAACTCCTATTTCAGTCACTCCAGCAAGAGGCTTCGGGACCTTAAAGAATTTCAGGAATTTTTGCAAGCTCAGCAACACAGAATTCTGAAGTTAAATGACATTCGTTGGCTCTCGCTAAGTGCATGTATTTCTAGGATTCTTGAACAGTGGAATGTTTTGCACATGTACTTTCAGCTAGCCCATACTGAAGACCGATTGCTTTCTTCTAAATTCCTCTACAGTCAGTTTTCAAACCCATATACCCATCTTTACTTTCAGTTCTTGGATTATGTTTTAGAACTGACTGATAAATATAATACCATCTTTCAAAGTTCTCACTCTATGGTACATCGTGTAGTAAAGGACTCACATCAGCTCTATGTTCAGATTCTCATTATATATGGGATATCAAATACATGGTAATTGCGGATAGGGGAATATAGTACATGTGAGAAGTTGTTGCATATCATAGATATTGCCAATAAAAGATACGTTTCTAGTTTGTAATATACTTTCACCATGTGTAATATTATGCTTAATTGTAGAAAAAATAATCTTAAAAACTAGAATTATACTATACACGATTAAATAAATCAACATAATTTGAATACATCGTTAAGTAATTACTGCTAAAATGACGAAGAGAATATAGAAAACGGGAATTTCACCCCAGACTAATCTAATTATTTAATCATATTTTTCGTATCTTTGAGTTAAAAGTGCAATAGGTAAATATTGATAAAAACAAATAAAAATGGTATCACTAGTCATGAAAAAATAAATGGAGCCTACTTCTGAACAGTCCCCGTGAATTTTAATGATTTTTCAAAAATCACCAATTATTGAAATACCCTAATGTACATGGGTGCTGATCCCTTATCAGCTGGTGGCAGCCTACCCCTACACAGGACTTGATGCACGTTACCACAGGTTTCATCGGGAATTTGCTTTGGGGCAAAGGAATTTCTCGATAAACCATTACAATGTAACAGCGATATATGCGTGTAGCGATTTTTAAATTGCAAATATTTTATATGAAACGACTCTACTAGACTGACCAACATGTAATAATACCAGATTTATTATATTGATTGAACTCGTCATTAATACTATAGTCAACATATCCAGTATCGCCCTCTTCCCCCTTCGAAATGGACTCCACTGTTGCTATTTCAGCTGCAACAATAATACCGGTTTTACGAAAATCGACCCCAGACAGGAGGACCTTTATCTCACCTTGGCTTTCCCTTCGAAATACCACATCACTGTCCGCCAAAGTGCTTGCAGGCAGCCCACCCGGTGACGTCATCCTTGGGTCGTCGGGATCAACTGATTCAGCCAGCATGTGGTCGAGAAGGAACTGTCTTCGGAGATCTGTAAACTGGCTACTGTAGAAGGGGTGAGGACCATCTTGGGGCACCAGGTTCATCATGAGGTAGTGCTCGGGTGACAGTAAGGTCCTGACGGCTGAGGGGAGAAGTGTGGGTACGCTTGGTCATTCTGTGTTTGATTGCTTGATTTGCATGCCCCTTTCTGACTAAACGGCTCTTTACCTCGATATACTTATCTCTCTGGCTACCTGCCATTTTATCTATCTATCTTTATCTATATTTACTTGTATTGATATGGACATACACACACACACACACACACACACACACACACACACACACACACACACACACACACACATATATATATATATATATATATATATATATATATATATATGTATATATATATATATACATACATATAAATAGATATATACACAAATAGATAGATATATAGACAGATAGGTAGGTAGATAGATAGACAGGTAAATAGATAGATAGATAGGTAGATATATAGACTGATAGATATATACATACATATATACAAACATACATACTCACACGCACACACACATACACACACACACACACTCATATATATATATATATATATATATATATATATATATACAACTAACTCAACAATAATAATAATAATATGTATATAACATAACATATGTTGTATACATATGTGTATGTCTGTGTATAAACATATATTTATATATATATATATATATATATATATATATATATATATATATATATATATATATATATATATATATATATATATATATATATATATATATATATATATATATATATATATATATATATATATATATATATATATATATATATATATATATATATATATATATATATATATATATATATATATATATATATATATATATATATATTATCTGGCTGCAGACGCATGAGGGCCAACGTCAGGTCCTGACTCGGCACT
>BOPN01002683.1:12500-30000 GCA_017312705.2 Penaeus japonicus | reverse complement strand
ATAAATTTGCTCTTTGCCCTCCCATAAAACTGCAATACTTCTATCACATATAATGTAAAGTAAATAATGAGCGGCTAAGAACCCTATACTACAATTGCAACGTTGCCTGTCATAGACACACATAATTTTCACAATACATAACACAAAAAGATTCTGAACACAAAAGTGGCTCTAGTTTTACAATGAGTGAATGAAAGAGATTGGGAAAGGTTGCAATATGTCACAAAGAGCTGCAACACTCAGAAATAAAACCTGTCTGGGGTGCCGTATAGATGGCACTAGTGCCCATCTTGGGGACTGGGCAAGCAAATCTATCTCCATCTACAACTAGTTACCAAGGATAATTCTCCACCTGAATTACTGTACTAACTTTAAGTTGCATTTCTTAGTTTTATTTTAATTTCTAAGCTTTTTCACATATGCCAAGAGAAATTAAATAATTTAGCTGCAAGATATAACACAAAGGAATATCATGATTTTTCAGTTATTTTGTTACACTTTTTTTCTGGTATCTCTGAAAAAGATTAGAAAATATAATGAAAGCTGAAAGAAAAGATTTGAAGTAGATACACCTATTCTGTAAATATAATCTTTGTTTTGACAGCAGTTTTCACAGTGCTAATTATAAAACACTTGTTATGATACAATATTCTTTTTGGGTGTATTCACCAGCAGAAGTGTAGTTCTTTAGTTTGGTATGATTCAAAAAGCTTAGAATGTAAGATAAAAGCTTGAAAGAACAAGTTGAAGTTAGCACAATGTATCCAGGATGAACAGTCTAAAATTGCAACATGCCTTCACTTTTCTTACTCTCTTCCAGTTACTCATTGTAAAACTAGAGCTGTTTTTGTGTGTATCCTTTTTTTGTATTTTATTGTATAGAGAGACTTATATGTGTCATATGACAGACTCTATCAATGCTGTAGTTAACTAGAATTGTAGTTTAGTATCCATATCAGCTCATTATTTTCTTTAAATTCAGTGTGATAGAAGTATTGTTGTATGGGAGGACAAAAAAAACACTTTATTTTTCATATTTGTACATGAACAAATACAAAAAATATAACAATCTACAATGAAGAAGTAGGGAAGATGAAGGAAACTTGTGCTTAAGACTGTGAGTGCCAGAGTAAAAGGCATCCCTATTGACACAGGGACACATTATAGACACTGGGCATGGTTTGAGTCACCTCCCTCTTCTCATTCTACCTGCACATCCTTCATCAGAGGTTGGCAGCTTGTTGTTTGCCATCTCTATATAAGGATAGTGCTTGCTCGAGACTGTGGATGGGTGCCATTCAAGTCTCTCTCTCTTGCTAGTGCTAGGAGAAAGTGGTGCCACATGGGTTTTGGATTTTAGGTGAAACCCATTTTGCTTGATATTACAGCAATTTTAGTAATTATGACTGCTATTGTCATCATCACTCACTCATTACAAAAAATAACAGTGATCCAATTTCCCCTAACGTCATGTATGTCGTGACGCCTGTCTGCAATTGGTTAATAGCGTATTCATGGACTTCCTTGACATTTCAGTAATTGGTGACGAGATCTTGAAAGGCCAAACTCGTGATACAAACACCCATTTTCTGTCAAAGCACCTACACAGTTATGGTGTAAAAGTTCAAAGGGTGAGTTCATCATGTTTTATGTACACCTCATATTTTATATAGCAACAGGAATAGTCAATTCATAATTATTTTCTTTTCCTCTCTTTAGATTACAAAAAGCTAAAACAATTTAAACAGTGAAAAATTCCCTTAACCCATCCCCGACGGGGGAATTCTAGCCTTGAATGTCCAAATGCCGGGGCGTTCGAATTATTAGGCCTAAATCAATTGAATGGCTGGCACAATACTGTGCCGCCCGGCCACTGGGCTTTTGAATGCGCGGTACACATGCTGTACCACCCGTCCAGAGAGGGTTAAGAAAATGGAAAATTATTTTCAGGTTTCTGTGATACCAGATGATGTCCCAACTATAGCAAAAGAAGTAGCCAAATTTTCCAAGGCATACACATTTGTTCTCACATCTGGTGGCATTGGTCCCACTCATGATGACCTTACGTTTGAGGGTAAGAACCATATTCCTTTTTATTTTTCCTGCTTTTATTGTTAACTGTTATTTCATTGTTAAAGAAAAATTATTTTTTTCTTTTTACTCTCCTAATTCATAGTCATTTATCTTTTACCCTGTTTTATTATCAAATGTTTTTAAGAATTGACATATTTGTCATATTACTTTTGTCATATCAATTGTTAATCATGTAGAACTTCTCAAACACAAATCTGCTTTAGATGAACTTAAGTTTTTATATGTTCTCTACATCTGGATATCAATGGGGGTTGACAGTTTATGGTTAAGAAAGTGTTTGTCACTTGTCTACTGCTATCTGCTTCCTAATAAAAGAAGGAACCACAACTTCTCAGCATCGCCAACTACAATGCAACTTGTTTACATGCACCCTGTCTTCAACGGGTTGAATAGCAATTTGCAGATGATAGGAAACTCACTATTTTCTTTTCCATGTATTTACAGGAGTTGCAGCTGCTTTTGAAGAGAAAGTCCACCCACATCCATTGTTAGTTAAGCTTATAAGTGGGTTTTTCAAAACTGATGATCTCAGCTCTCCAGCTATGAAGATGGCTCACGTATGGTGAAAGATGGAACTGATAAGTTTCTAGTACTTATTAATGTATTATAGAATTAACCTGCCATTTTATTTGAATCTCAAATTTTGAGTTTAACTTAATAGAAAAATATTGTAAATAACTTTTCTTATATTGATTCATGATCTGTAATATCTTGGTATGAATATGTCAATACATTTTTTCCATTGTGTACCTCTATTGACCAATACAATTTTTCCATTGTGTACCTCTATTGACCAACAGATTCCTGAGAGTGCAGAGCTTCACTTTGGAGAGGATAAATCTAAGGGCGTTAAATCACGTTACCCAATAATTTCAGTGAAGAATGTGACAATATTTCCAGGAGTTCCACACCTCCTAGAGAGAGCCTTTGCTTTACTTGGAGAGGTAATGTTTTCTGAAACTATATTTGTGGCATATACTTTCGGTCAGTATGCTGCTGATAAAACTAAGTTTCAGTAGCAGATTCATATAAAATTATATATGTGCCTATTATTTATAATACTATGATATAATATTATACATTGCTTTGTAAGATGCTTCTTTCAATTACTAGAATTTATTCAGTTTTCATTTTTACTTGCAGAAATTATTCCACAAACCCGGAATGGGTTTTAAAGTCCATCGTGTGTTCCTTACTGCTGATGAAGTAAGCATTGCAACATACTTGAATGACACTGTTGCCAAGTATCCATCAGTGTCCTTTGGCTCATATCCCAAGTTATTTCATAGGTCAGTATGAAGGTTTAATTCATATAATTTTTGAGCATGAAATATGTTTTTTAATGCTGTAAATTTGGCCACATTAGCAGTACCAAAATCAAAATTACTTTTTTATATAGCAGATAAAAAACACAAGTTCAAGGCAAGATGTTTTGCTTTCTCCATTTAACATTTTTGATACATTGCAAATTAATATTTGTTTTTATTTTAGGGATATCATGCATACAAACATACCTACACAATAGTTGGGTACCATATTTTGGTTATTTGAATTACAGAATTATTGATGATAGTAGAATATTAAAATTGGTATGTGAGTTTAAATGCTATACCAAGACAAAGAGAGACAATAAAAAAACAAACATAATTACACACTCACTAATTACATGTACACAGGCTGGTGATAATGAAGTATGAAATGAAGTAACATACAAGGCTAAACATCATATTTAAGAGAAAGAGAAAATGTGAACTTCATTATCCAATAATGCTATTATTTATTCTAATATTTTAAGAAAGTCGATATTTATTTGTTACTCCCAGGCTGGACTGTGAAGAGAACCTCTTTCAAGAGTATAGTATGAACAGGTGGGATTATCTCTACCCAATATATTTTATTTCTACACTTGGCTGAGGATGTTTCAATACACAGATAACTGTAAAAAATATCTATATTTCATAGCTTTCTGGTGCTTGTGACACATTTGATTGGGATTTGTACTGAAAAGCACCATCTTTGCATTATATCTAGAGTGTTGATGTCTAAGAGCAAATAGGACTTGGAAAAATCTTCATACAGTTCTCATTTTTCTTTAGTGTATATGGTACCTATTATTATTTTTCTATTGGTGAAAAGCTCTCTTCATTACTTAAGTGGTGGTCTTTACCCAGGCTCAAATATTCAACAAAGATCCTTCATGCATGAACTTGATGGTATGAGACAGTCTGTCAGAGGCTTAAGAATATCTTGAAGTCTGTCACCATTCTAGCAGCACAAATTGTAGCACACCAAAAAGACTGGTATAAGAGTTACCAAACCTGCTTCATAAGACCCACATAAAAGCTAAACCAGGTAGTTCAGTCAGAAGATTCAAATGGTGTGGTATGCCATTTATCTTGTCTTTTGGGTCAAGTTCAAAAAGATAGATTATACCAAAGTTTCTGGCTTTGTTCACATTCCACTAAGTACAGCACATCCTTTATGCTACATTTTCAGTGCTACACACCATTCCTAGTGAGAGAAATAAACCTTTTTTTTTTTTTTTTTTACTTAAACTGACTACTTCACAGGGTGTCTGACATGTATATTCATATTTTACAGAAAAGAGGACAAATTTCTGACATAATTGTCATGCATAGAGTGTCACACTAGAGATATTCTTATAAAAGATGCATATGTGAAAGGAAAAGCAGATTTTCTTACTCTCCAACAACTAATACTTTTCAACTTTCAAGAGTTATGATTATATGAGTTTCTGTTTTGATTTATAATATGGTGTTTACTCAGGACTCTGATTTTCTAGTTATTCACTCTCTTGATATTCACTCTTAATGCACAAAGCACAAAAGAATACTGAACTCATAGGATCGAAAAATATGCACTCTTCACTTTTTTTCTTTTAACACAGATGAGTCTATAAGTTTTAGTCACCAAAGAATTAGTTAGTAGGCCTGCCTGCTATATGTTTATGTTTATATATGTTTATCTCCTTCCCTGATTTTTTGGGTTAAAAGTTTTTTTTTCATCTATTACTGTTATTATTATAATTGATGTTGGTTTTGTTATTGTTAGTATTGGAATTAGGATGGTATTAATTACAGTGATGATAGTAATAAAAAATATATATATTTCTGAAAATCCTAGACATGGGGTAAACAGGTGAGGTCAGCAAGACCAGCTTATTGACTTCTTGGTGACAAAATGCTTAAGGTTAACATGTTAACTTATCACAACATGTAAGGGACTTATTGGTTATTTTTTATGTAGACATTTTTGGAAGTGTTAATGTAATAATGTACCAACATCTGCAATTGATGGTGGTAATTACTGATTTAATTGTAGTATTCATGAGAAGGGGAGAGTATACTGAGAGATTGGACATGAATGGTTGTAAAGATTTGATTTAAAGATAAAACAAAAGACTTAATGATCTCATTTAAGAATCTTCCTAATCTTTTTTTCTTCTTTTGTGCAGTTACTACAAAACTAAGATTACTATGGAGGCACTGGAGGAGGAAGTATTAGAGGAAGCAGAGCAGTATTTCAAAAGCCAACTTGAAGGAGGTATGTTTTTGGATATTCCTGGTTCATTTCATTGCAAACAAATATTTGAATATAATGTATATATATATTTTTTTATAATGATAAGAAAATAAAGTTGTATGTATATACATTTATCAATAGATTATTCCTGTTCTGTATTCTGCAATTCTTTTGTGTTCAGCAGGAAAATATATTTTGGTTTTATTACAATATTATCAAATTCTTTCATAACTAGGGACAGTGATAGATTACAAGGAAGACACTGTCTCTTCGCCATGGGAGTACATCGATAATCTCTCTACAATAAATCCTTCTCTAGAAGCACCACTGCAAGAGGCACTGGATATCCTAAACCAGTGCTTTGACAAATACAGGTATTGAAAATCTCCCAATATTTATTGTGATTTTTTGGTAGAGTGATGAGCAAGATGAATATGAATCAACTATCCACATGTTTAATTGTTAGTACATGTTGCATGAATATTGGTTGAACCTCACTTGTCCAATATGGTAAGGCTTATTAGTCTTCTTCTTTCATGCAGTTTTAGTTCTGTTATGGAACTAGATTCAACCTATACTATATTCAGTTAATGTTATCATTTCCCTATTCTTTCCAGCCCTGAGGAGATCTGCATTTGTTATAATGGTGGGAAAGATTGTTTAGTTGTACTGCACCTGGCATATGCTATAATGCAGAAGAAGCATCCTGAAAATAAGCTTCAGGCTGTTTATATAACTGAACCCAAAGCTTTTCCACAAGTTACAGAATTTGTACAACATTCTATAAATAGGTATGTTATCAGCACTGAAAATGATTATGAGAAATATTCAGATATGAATATATTTTTTTTCTTTCTTGTAAGCTCTGCTTGCTTTCTTTTCTTATCAATCATAATTAATAATTGGCATTTCTTTTCTTTTTTTCTTTTTTTCTTTCTTTCTTTCTTTCTTTCTTTCTTTACAGGTATGACTTGGACTGTGATATTATACCGGGGCCCATGAAGACAGCTTTAGCAAAAGTACTTGAAAATAGACCAAAGATCAAAGCAATGATTATGGGCACTCGTCGTAGTGATCCATACTCTGGTAAGCTGTTCTTTGTCTTTTCACACTACTTAATTATGGTAAGGTTACATTTTGAGATATTTTATTTTCACGTTCTTTTCAAAATTCGTATTATATCCTGTTACTTATATTTTCTTTAATTATTTTTCTATTTTGTTGTTTTATTTTCTTCTCAGCCTGAAGATTGTAATTAGTGTTGCTTTACAAATATTGATCATTTTTTCCAACATTTGCACTAGTGAACCAAAGTTTGCCCTATTTTCAGATGAGTTAGACTTTTTCTCACCAACGGACAAGGATTGGCCAGCAATGATGCGGGTCAGTCCCATTCTCAATTGGAAATACAGTAACGTTTGGGATTTCATTCGAGGCCTTTATCTCCCATACTGTCCTCTGTATGATCGTGGGTAAGTGCCAAGATAAAAATTATATTATAAACTTCATAGTGGTCATGTATAATCCTTACTGTATAACCTGCCTTGACCTAAATTATATGACTGAGGGATGAAGAAAATAGAAACTTGGAAGGAGTCGATTTGATTGATTCACAGTACAGTATATTCATTGATAGTGATTTTCGGGCTTCAGGATTACTTAATAAAAGCTGAGAATGTTGAAGTCAATTTTTTTATCTGTTGTCATTATTTCTAATTATACTAATTCCCATCAGATATACATCACTAGGAAGCCAGGACAACACATTACCCAACCCTCTGCTGGAGACAAGAGATCGTATTGGTCAGGTGGTGTACCTTCCTGCCTATACCCTCAAGGAAGAGGACATGGAACGTAAAGGTCGCATCTCAAGTAAACATTGAAAAAGTTTGCTTTATGATGATACCAGTCTTTTGTATTTTCATAAAATACTTAAACCTTGCCATTGGATGCTACTAGAGATAATGTTGAACTATAACATTTCTACAATTTCTAATTTTGGTAAATTAGAATAAGCTTTCCAATTTTCACATTTTTCATGTTGTTGTTTCTGTACTTTTATTCTTCTATGTCCTGTCAGTTTTCTCACTTTTTATTATACTATAATCCAATTCCTTTAGACTTTATTTGTCTATTTTACTTTTACCACTAAATTCAGAATTTTTAATCTATACATGATGGGGCAGATATTTGCCTGGCAATATAGTAAGGGCACACACCTTCCTGCCAGGCAATTTTCCGGCTGAACCTCTCATAGCAGAATTCACCCATCCTGTTCTAAGGGGTAACTAAAAGAGAGGTGTTGATTGGATGTCTAATGTTTTTTAAGTAACAGATTATTTTTTATCCAAGAAACTTGTAAAACATACAATAATTTGACAATTGTATTAAGTGTATTAACTTAGAAATGTGAAAATATGTAAATCCATTTTATTTATGGAGGTGTAGCAACCCTTTCTGTCTGTACCAAAACTTTTTTTTTGAATTTCAATATTATGTGGGTTTTTAGGACTTTTTAACATTAGACAATAAGATCACCATTTATATTGTAAAAAGTAAAAAGGGCATGATCCCCATCAACAGTTTCCTTCAGTCCAAGAATCTATGATTATAGTTCAGTGTATTTATAGTCATTGTTAATGGTATTTTGAATAGAAAATACCATATCTTTGAATTTTATAATTGTAAAAGACTTTTAATTACTGTTTCTTAATGCAAGATATAATGATATTACAGTATCACCTATCCATAAGATTAATAGCATTTCAGCATTTACACTTTTATTATTGATGTCATTGAAACAGGCATTATCGTGTCATCAGATTTTATAGTTGTTAAGAGTTATTTATTTTCTCTTTCTCAATAATTAATTTGATATTATGGTAACTTTATTATTATAAGTAAAGTTGACTATCAGATGAAAAAGGACACTCTTGACATGTAATAATTAATTACATGAAAATCAGTAGCTACCTCTAGCTTTTAGTTGAACTCAGAGATTATATTATTTTCCTTTGATTTCTCCCTATTATTCAATTTCATGTCCAAAAATGTTGATAAATAGAGATTATATACAAATTTAAGTTGCTGTTATAGTAAAATATTTTTGTAACATAAAATCATATCAGTGTTATTTTTTACATGCAAAAATATTTTTGTATTATTTAAGAAAAGGGATTCACAAAATAATTTCCCAGTTTTATGACAGTACTTATGTTGCTTTTAAGTAAACTCAGGAGAAGTAATGTGGTATCTAATGGCACTTGAATATTTTACCTCAGTCTGTGCACAAGGTAATTTTCTGGGTATGATATTGGTGCATATATTTCAGAGCAGCAGGGCTCTTGTATTCTAAGTTTATTGTATTATTCAGATGTATTTTTTTTCCACATACATTGCTTGAATAAATACAGGATCTATCTGTAGTTGTTGATAGGCTGTGGAGTATTAGTAGTTACAATTGATTGATGTTGATTAGGATTTATACTTCTAATTTCTAAAATAAACAAGGCATGTTCCTTTGAGATTATGTAACCTTCATGCTGGTAATGTACTGAAGTTAATTGATTCAGTTTATTGAATAAGAAATACATCTTGTTAATTCAAGTTTGAGTAAAAAGGCATATTATTCAGCATTATCAGTATACAAAAGATGATATCAAAAACATGTCAGGTATTATGAGATAATGATTTCTAATCAGAAAACTTGCATATGAAACTTTTGTTTACATATTTTGTGTTACTGTCATGTATTAGTACCAGATGTATAAAAAGTGCCTTATAGCCTTCAGTAAACTAAACAATCTAGCATCATTTTCCATATGGCAATTGATGCTACAGCATATATATTTTCCCTATTGTAAGTGATGTTCTCATAAGCAATAACACATATGCACAATTGTTGAAGGAATATATAGATAATATGAAATGGTGATGTATGTGGTCTTCAGCTTTATTCATGTAGCATTGGGAGTGATTTGTTCAAATCAAAATTTCTTTAATTCTGCAGGATATTTACTATTACTGCAAAAGTTAAAATTGAAGATAAAGATATATATTGATTATTTGGTCAAATGAGTTCAATATGTATATACATATATTTCAGAAATGTTGAACTTAAAACCTAAAATGTTATTATTAATATAAAACTTGTGTAAAAAAGAAATCTTGTTTTGTCATTGTGGAGATTCCTCACTGTTTGTGTAACTTTTAGTCCATATTTCATACAACCTATATGGAAGACTGAGGCAGAATTTTGGATAGTCCATACCTTTATTCTTAAACTGAGCTTATTATGATGATTGATTTAGGTATGGGTACAAATTAACATAACCAGATATATTGTTGAATTTACTAAACCTGTAAGTCTTGCCACCTGGAGCCTAATGCTACTCCCACAGGCTAGAAAACAAGTGTGCGCAGTGACCAAGTGTGAGATCTCTCAGAGTGCCTTTCACTTGCCTGATTCAATGGGGTGATATTTTTTTTGTATTTGTTTACATCATTTTTAAATATCTATGGAAGTAGAACTCCTACAGGTATATCCATACCTAGCAATGTAAAATGTGTGTTGAGGGAGAGATCATGACAAGATAGGACTTCATTTGGCGTGAACGAAATACTCCCATGACATATTACTTCATCTGGATGGGTTAAGGAATAAATTAGGCTATGCTGTACACCTTCTATCTGTTACCAGTTCTAAAGGGTTATCTACCTCTAGACATTGTAAAGCTAAAAAACTACTCCATGGTATTGAGGTGAAGCAGCTGCTGTTCCAGTTCTTTGGATATTGTTTTGGAGATGTCAGACCAGTAGTCTTTTAAAATTAGTCATTCCTTACCTATTTAATGATAATTAACTTAGAAGTAATTCTAGTCAATGGTATTATTAACCAAAAAATGCATTACTTGTTCTGAATAAAAGATCTCACAATAATAGTTAACATAGCATCTCTGTCTTTATGGACTTGCTCATTAGCCTGAGAATGTTGTCTATCCCAGAGGTTTTTAAATCTTGTGCTCCATTACTAATTAAAAAGTTTTAAAGACCTTTTCAAAGAGTAAATGAAATACATACAGGATATATATTTTTTCCATTTCATTATCAACTTTATTATTGTTCTGAGTGAAGTACAGTTATTTTTAGGACTAGTTTTGGAAAAAAGCTTTTTAAAAAATATATTTGAAATTTTTCACCATATACAAAATACAAGTAATGTCTCTCAAAAATTGCTGTGCTGCTTCAGACTCTTGGTTGTTGGAATGGGATAAATCTATAATTTCAATGAATTTCTAAGGAAAATAGACTAGTTATCTGACTTGAAATGTAACCACTGACCTAAACATCTAGGAAATCAGCAATCAGCAGTATAAATTTTGTTAATTAGATGTCTAAACAATAAATCAACATATACATAAATATTTTTCTACTGTAAGACATTATGTGTATATAATTTAAAAACATTAACATTTATACCTGTATACATCATTATATATCAATTCCATACAACCATACTTGACCTAAAAATATTTATTTCAATAAAAATAATGATACATATAAAATAAAAATAGTATAACAAATTATACTATCACATTTCGACTAGATGAACCAGGTTCATGTCATAGAAGCGCAGAGAATAAAATACCAAAATGACTCGATACCAGTAAAGCTATAGGAGTTTCAGATGCTTGAATATAAATATAAATGCTCAAATTTCATACAGGGGGATCATGTTCATCATTCTGAAAACAATAACAGAGCTTCAGGTGCCAGACAATAGTTGAAACTGAAGAAAACAGGTGGTCTCCTAGTATCTGCTCTGCTGAGGCCCTTTGGTCTTCCCAGCCTTCCCAATTGTTTGTTTTTACCAAAATCATCACTTCCTCTGCTTGTTCCTGGAAAAAGAATTGACAAGTATTTCTAAATATGGACAAGAGCTAAGAATTAAATGTTCTTTCTTTAATCTATGGTAAAATCTTTCAATAGGAAACTGAATGTCTGATGCTGATATAAGGAGTCATGAATATGTAATGTACAATATGTGTATAATTATCTTCTTATTCACTTTCCTTATTTTTTGCATATTTCTTTCTCTACAGTGACCAAATGCTTACCAAAGAAAGAGTTTAGTCCATAATTTAACAAAAAGGGAAAAAAAAATCCATGTTTCATTTTAGAATTATTTAAAATAGTAGCTCTATAAAGGAACATTACAGAGTACCTACCTTTCCCACTTTGTGTATAAGTGCATCTTCAAGTATACTGATTCTTGATTCCAGTCCATCCCTTGGTATTGTATTCTGGTTATCTTGTACACAAGTTTCAGTTAGGTTTTCTACACCATCATCACTTAAAGTTGTGTCCAGGATGTTTACAAAGTCATTTACTTCCTGGAATTTTAAGGATACATCTTGAATAAATGGATTATCTAATGGCAATTCAGAATCAGTACCATTCGTTATACAACCATTTGTGGTAGCTTTTGCTTTTACTTCTTTTTCAGGTCCATATTCATAATCAAAGGTGCTTTCTGTGCTTCTAATATTTTTGGTCTTTACTTCTAGACAATCAGTCTCAAAGTCTCTCTCCTGAAGCCTTCTTTGTCGTCTTCTCTCCCTGGCAGAGAAGGTAGAGGAAGCTGATGGACTGCTTTCAGCTGTGGCAACAGGGGAAGAGGAATCATGTTGAGGAAAACAATCTTCAGAAGTAACAAATTTTTCCTGGTTTGTACTTGGATCTAGAACAACTGAGTTCTTGTTATGATGGCGACGTCTGCGTGATTTTGAACCCTGACCTGCAGATGGTAATTCATCATTTCCTTGCCTTTTGCAATGGCACTCCTTGACCCCACTTGGTTTAGATTCGACTTTTGATCTGCTTTCCAATTTCATCTTATCACCAGAGATCTGCAGAGACTCAAATTCAGGAAATATTTCACAAAATCTCCTGGCACCATGGTTGGGTCTGATCACTTCCTCCTTCTTTTTGTCTTCATGTACTTTTTCTTCCAAGTACGTGCAACCTCCATTTTTCCTTTTATCATTTACAGAAATATTCTCTTTTCTAGGATTTAAATGCTGATTACAGTCTTCCTCTGTAGGCTTTTGAACCACATTTGATTGCACAGGCTGCTTTGTGTCCTTTAGGAAGGCTGAAATATGGCCCTTCACAAATGATCTGTGAAGGATTTGTGACGTGCTAGGTCTTAGGTCTGATGTGCGATTAAGCATGTCAGAAATCAGGCACTGCAGATCTTCACTATATACTCTGGATATGCCTCCAATCTGTGGAAAATTATTAAACATTAATTTTTACAACAGAAAAAACACTATTGTAGGTGAATGCAAACTATTGTAGATATATTATAAAAATAAACACTCAAAAAGTAATTCAATCCATCAGATACAATAAAAAGAATCAGAAAAAAAGTTCAGCTTTGGCAATTAAAATTAATATCCACAAATGTATTTATCATTCACAAATGCCTGTCACTCCTAAAATTAACAGTACATGATACACTATACTATACATGTCTGTGTCTCTGTGTTTCTGTCTTTGTCTCTGTCTCTCTACATTTTTTTTTTTTTTTTTAAACATCAACAAATTTGAAATATTTGTGTCGGAAGGAAATGCATAATGAACATAATTAACCCTCTCTGGACGGGTGGTACACCATAGGTACCGCGCATTCAAGGCCCATTCGCTGGGTGCCGTCATACAGCATCGTTTATTTAATTGATTTAGGCCTATGCGTTCGAGAGCCCCGGCATTGTAACATGCAAGGCTGGAATGCCCCTAGCATGAATGGGTTAAGGAACCTAATGGTCAATTTAGATTCTTGATTGTCTACCTAATAATATCTTGGTTATAAACACAGGTTTCATGATATCTGTATCCCATTACCCATGCCATATAAGGAGGAATCCCAAGTCCTACTTACTCGGTAATCTCCAAGACCTTCAATCATACAACTCACCTTGCCATGTGATATTTTGTAAATGAGACCAGACATGTTTCTAGCATGGAATGCATGTTTCAATGTCACAAGCTCATATAGGCAACACCCTAAAGCCCATATATCTGACTTATAGTTGTATGGAAGACCAGCAAACAGTTCAGGACTCTAGGAAACAAAGAGAAAACGTCTTTAAGAATCTTAATAAGGTGCCTCAAAATTTTGCTTCTATATATCAAATTGGTTTTGTGATTATATCCATTTCATCCCCAAATATATTTATACACTCACCATATAATATGGAGTACCTATCATAGTAGTGGCCATATCAATGGAAGACCCCAATATTCGAGCAATGCCAAAATCACCAAGTTTTATAAGACCTGAACGAGTAAGGAAGATGTTTTGAGTCTTCAGGTCCCTATGTAAAATATTGTGACTGTGGAGGTACTGGAAATGGGAAAAAAAAATGCTAGTAAATGTTCATCATTAAAATACTTACAGCTCTGCATTATCTATAATATATTAATGGTATGCTGCATCATCTCATAACAGTAATATTTCTCAGATGACTATTGTGCATTTTGTGCAATATCTTATAATTTCATGAATTACAGACAACTCATACTAACTATACTAATTTGTTTTTGCACTAAACACCTACCTGCAATGCCATTGTTATCTGTATGAACCAACGAATAACACGTTGTTCTGAAAACAACTTGCCATTTTGCTGTTTGATGCAAGTGAAGAGATCTCCTCCTTCACAATATCCCATCAGAAGATGCAACTGGTAATTGAGCTCAAAAGAACCCTAAAAATTTAAGGATAATATTATATTTTGTTGAATAAATAAAGAATGAAGTTAATTATACTCATTGTTCTTGAAAGAAAATGGCAACTCTCATGAGTATTCTATGAATGACTTTAATGGTCATGGTGTGGTATGCCCAGAGGTGTTACTGTTCTTCCATAGCTTAGGTAACTAATTGGTTCAAATTAAATTATTAACACTTAAGTGTGTTCATCATTTATAAGCAGAGCTGTTCCTCTGTACAAAATAATCTTTACAACAAAATAAAGAAATAATTAATAAGCTTAATTAAAATAAAACACAATCCTTTACTCTATGTGATACTTGTTTTATATTTCAACTTCCCTTTAAAACCCTTATTCCTTTAATCCTTGAATTTTTATGTACTATTTTACTATTATATACAGAATAATTATAAAATGTGAACACTGCTAATAAATGAATAGCAATACTGACACTATATGAACCAGTCAGGTCCTGAAAAGAGTCATGGTTTCTGGTCTAATTTAGCATAAGAAGAATATAGCAAAGTCATATACTATAAACTTTAAACTTGCATGCTATTGTTATATTAATATGAAAGCTGGGTCTTAGTAAATCACAGATAAGTAATAAAAAAAACTCTAAGAGTTTTGACAATTATATCCTTATATAAAAGCAAAAACAAGTTTGGTTAGATACCTTATATGATACAATGTTAGGATGTTTTAAGCTTGCAAGGAGACGGACCTCTTGCCGTGCTGCTTCAGCCTCTTGGTCATTGGAATGTGATAAATCTACCTGAAATTATTCAAAAGAAAACTTAGCAATTCCAAAAGTCAATCATATTCATGGAAAGGGATAAGGTATATTATCATATCAGCCGATGAAACTGTGTAATGATGTATGAATTTACTATCATAGCTACATACAGATTTCAGAACCAAGTACTTCTGGTCACTTCGTTTCCTGACCAACCAGACAGTGCCATAGGTCCCTCTGCCAATCTCGCGAAGTACCTCGATGCCATCCATTTTCTGTGAATGGAAAAATCTAGATCACCCCCAAATCTATTACATTCATCAGAAATAATCTACTCAACTATTACTAAGACCATACCATCAGAGAGGAACATTGTATTATTTTATTCATTTCTTATAGTGACTGCTCTTCAGTGCATAAATTAAGTTCATATTATCATATTCATTATTAGATTATCAATTCAAGATTTATGTTTAAAAGTACAATATTACAATGAATCAGATAATGCTCCTTAAGATTATATATACATATATATATATATATATATATATATATATATATATATATATATATATATATATATATATATATATAAACAGACTTACTTTTATCACTTCTTTTTCTTTCAGCTTTGCATTAAGGTCTTGCTCTTTCCCACTCAACAACAGCTGTCCTGTGTCTAACTTTTGCTTGTTAATTCTTAATTTATTTCCACTAATCTTACAGACATTCTTTTTATCAGCTATATTTTCACATTTCTTTGGCATGCATATTCCATATTTTGGATACAGCTTACAGCTAAAGTTTTGGCTCTGAGAATATTTTGGCTGCTTGACATGTTGAGGAAGCCTAAGCAATGGAAGTGCAAGGAGAGAGCTATCTGGAGGTAAATATTTCTTAGATTTTAAAATATGTTGCAATGGGAATTCTCTTGTTCCCATGCAACCATGCCTTAGAATGTCAATAGAGTTATCTGGTTGATGCGGATGACATTTTTTCTTTACCGTGGCCTTCTTGCTGATTTGGTCTACTGACCATTTACAAACAGGATGTAGTCTGTGTTTCTGGGGACTTCCCAATGCTGCCCCATTGCAATCACTGGCAGATGGAAACTTCTGGATGCAGGATCTCCTATCTAATCTTCCAATTATATTTGCTGGTCTTTGAGAAATATTGTGGAATTCGAAAGAGGATTTACAAATCAGACAACACTTGGGCACACTTGCTGCCTTCTTTTCTATGCCTCTACATCTAGACTGGTTTTGCTCTTTGTGCAGTGTGGGACTCAATTTATCTTTAACAGAAATAAGGCATTTGTGAAGATTTACACTACTTGTATTAATACTGGCATTTTCTGTCTTAGTTTCTTGTTGATGTTCAAAATTATTAAAAGATTTGTTTATAGATAATTGGTGATCATCTGAAGGTAGAGTATTTAAGTTCACAATCTCTCCTGGTTCAACTTCCTCATCTGTCACAACATCCACTGCAAGTTCATCACAACTGATTGGCCTTCCATCAGTGTTTGTTCCTGCAGAGGAAAGCGCATCTGCAACTTCCTCCTTACATTCACTTAAGTAGTCTGGGGACTGGAAAGAGAAGAACTTTGTGTTAAGAACACACACATTCAGAATATAACAATTATTTACTAAGATTTCATCAACCTTTTTTCTATCTATACATACTTCATAGATAGTTTGAATGCAGCTCTTTAAATATAAAACTCCACAAACAAATATGTGCCTGCGTTTTCTGGTACGTCTCAGGTTTCACTATCTGTTAATTATTTGTATCAGTACACATGAACTGGCTTCACCAACCCTTTTCTTATTTACACAAAGTGCATGATCAATGCATATCTCTTGCTTATTAAAGTAAGCATTTGGAAAAGGATGTATATAAGATAATTGTCAAGAGATTTAGTCCACATGTAACCAAGGACAATAATCTTAGTTCAGGATACCCCCAAAATCTTCATTTTCTTTCATGCCTACATAGTTTTCTTTGACTACACCGTTTTCAGGAGTACCTGCGTATTTTCACATATCATAATTAGTAGAAAGATGTTGCTAGGTAGCGCAGTCGTTAATGTACGTAGAAAGATGAGGGGAAATGCAAACGGCCTATTGAAATCTGGCGTCACATTATCTTTTACAAGTTTAGCTGTCGATCTACCCGTCCAGAAAATTTTAATGCAGCGAGTCCTCTTTATTCTTATATACCTTGCATTCCGGTGCATGTGCATGTGCATGTGCATGTGTGTGTGCATGTGTGTGTGCGTGTGCGTGAGCGCGTGTGTGTAATAATGCTAATATCAAAGATCTGGCAACAGTCGACTCCGTCAACCATGA
>BOPN01002682.1:192431-195899 GCA_017312705.2 Penaeus japonicus | reverse complement strand
ATATATATATATATATACATACACACACACCCAAACACACACCGACGCTCTTTCTTATCAGTGAGAACGATATTGCTAGTTGTCTTGCCTTTAGCGGATTGAAAAGGATATATGAGACTCTTGAGAGAGGGTTGAAGGGCATCTTAAAGATGATGTCAACAGAATATGACTACTTCAAACATATAGAGGGAGAGGGGGGGGGGTTACAATGACGTATACTGCTCTCTCCTCGATAAACTTTTTATTCATCTATACCTCACACTCTTAAAGGAAATAAAAGAATCTGTTGTGGAAAGAAGGATTCAGATATCGAGTCATATAACAGATACATTGCTCTTCCGGTTCTTAAGGATGAGCTCAATCAATTGCATCTCTAAGAAAATTATAAACAAAGGGAGCTGAGGAGCAAGAAAAGTCTACGGTCAGTCTCTATGGTAGAGTGGATTGCAAAAGTAGGAAAAAACGGGAAAATACGGGATAATCACCTGTTATTCTCTGCGTTGTTTTGTTTGTCATTAGTTCAAAGGAATCCTTCAACTCGAGTGGAGTCTGAAAGATTGTCCTCGGATTCTCAAAGGGATTTTGAAGCGACTTCTGTTGGCCAGGAGTTCGATCAGAGGAGAGGCGAGCAATGTGTCGGTGCGAGAGGGAGAGGGAAGAGTAGGAGCAGAGGAAGGAGAGCGAGCACAGGAAGCACCAGATCCATCAGCAGCAGAGTCAGTCACCAGCAGGAGCAGTGGCCCCAGGAGGAGCAGTGGCACCAGGAGGAGCAGTGGCACCAGGAGGAACAGTGGTACCAGGAGGAACAGTGACACCAGGAGGAGCAATGGCACCAGGAGGAGCAGTGGCACCAGGAGGAGCAGTGACACCAGGAGGAGCAATGGCACCAGGAGGAGCAGTGGCACCAGGAGGAGCAGTGACACCAGGAGGAGCAGTGACACCAGGAGGAGCAATGGCACCAGGAGGAGCAATGGCACTAGGAGGAGCAGTGGCACCGGGAGGAGCAATGGCACTAGGAGGAGCAGTGGCACCGGGAGGAGCAATGGCACTAGGAGGAGCAGTGGCACCGGGAGGAGCACCAGGGCAGCGGGACGACCATCGGCCGAGATGAAGGGAGTCAGAGGCGCAGGGGGTGTGAGGAACAGCATCACTCGTCCGAGAAAAGCGAGAGAGGAGACGGTCACTGGGTGTTTACGGCAGAAGATGCGTAAGAAGAGGATGAAGTTGCTGTCTAGGAGGCACGTGGCTGGCCGAGCCTTAGCTGCCTGCTCTGGAAGGTCTTTGGAACCAATTCCTTCCCCTGAGGCCGGGAGTTCGTCTCCCTCTCCCTTGATTGTATGAGAGAAGCGTGTTTTTTTATTTTTTATTATTATCATTTTTTTTAACTTAGCCCTTTTAACTAATTATGAGGCTTAAGAGTTTATCCCACTTTCTTTTGATAATATAACATAATAAAAAAAAATTAACTCATGACTTTGAGCAAAAGACTTTCTGTAACGATGTAACAGCTATGCCTTAGTTCACTCTTCATGAACCCTTATTCCCCACTATATCAATGGAAACGTTGGCAGGGTATCTAATTTTATCCTTGTTTTATCATATATGAGTGACAATATTCTAGAATATTCCAAGCCCGTGTGTGAAATAGAGAAAGATACAGTTACTAAAGAAGACAGCATAGATCATAAGAAAAAAAAAAATAAAGATAATGAATAAGTTTGTAAATAAGATGATAGTTGAAGGTGTTAAATCAGATAATGGAAATAGTAAATGAGATGTTGAATAAAGATGATTCATTAGATATCAAATAATATAATAAAATAAAGATGAATAAAATTATGGATAAATCTAATAAATAAAGATGATTAAGATTATGAATTAATTTGATAAAATAAAAATGAATAAAATTATGAATTGATATGATAAGATAAAGATGAATAAGATTATGAGTGAAAATCATAAAATAAAGGTGAATATGATGAATGAGTATGATAATTAAAGATAAATCAGATTATGAATGAACATGATACATGAAGATGACATATGAAGATGATAGATATACCAGTAAATGAAGTGATAGACAAAACTGATGAATTCGATGGTTAAAATAGTAAGATAGTGAATAAAGATAGCAAATAAGATAAACAAGGATATGAATTACGATGACAGACAAGACATCAAATAAAATAAATCAACAACACATGATAAACAAGGTAATACAGATAATAAAATCAACAATAAAGAAACACAATAAATAAAGTCGATGAATCAATCTAATAGATAAGCCAATCCATGGAGCCAGGATTCCATTAGTCCTACAGGATTCTGGGCTTTGAGTCAGGCTTAGGCGCACTATCCGGCAGGGGAGAGGGGGGGGGGGGGAGAGGGGGGTAAGTAAGTTAGACGTAGCGCGTTCTTTGCTTAGATACTGAATGATTATTTCTTTTTTCTATGGTCGTCATAATGTTCGATGACATTATGCAATCATAACATTATGGAAACGTTCTGAAGCCGGCTTAGACGCTCATGAAAAAAATATGAAGGTAAAACACTTCAGAAAAAGAATTGATGCCAGCTTAGACGGCCGTGAAAAATATTATGAAGGTAAGACACTTGACAAAAAAAGTTCTGATGCCAGCTTGGACACCCGTGATTTTTTTATGAAGATAAAACACTTTAAAAAAAAGTTTTGATCTCAGTCTGGACGTCTGTAGATGATATTGTTATGGAAAAGTTTGAAAGCCAATTTATATCATACAGCTATAACATTATGAAAGAGATATGAAACCAACCTGGACGCCCATGAAAGGTATAATAATGTTATAACCTCATGAAAAAATGTGCTGAAGCGAGACTGTACACGCCTAACTCGGGGAAGTGCAAATGTAACCAAAACGGAGATGCTGGGCGGCCGGGAGTAGCTCTGAGCCCAGGCTTAAGTCTGGACAATGCAATCTGGTCTTTTAAGAAGCAACACTGAAGGAATGGTGTCCGAGTAGACGTGCAGTATATACCACGTCATTTTGTATTCGAGGTATACTAAAAATATCCATATTCCTTTAAACGCATTCTGATGAATGTTGCCTTAGCTTATTCATCCCAGTCTTCCTTCAGTCTTCTTTGTCGTTATGTAACCTTTTCTTAGAAAGGAAACTGACCATATACTCTAATTATAACCGCAGGTAAAGCTTCCACACCAACACACACGCGCTCAGGAAAGAGAGAGAGAGAGGCGGACAGAGACAGGCAGAGAGAAAGAGAGAGAGAGAGAGAGAGAGAGAGAGAGAGAGAGAGAGAGAGAGAGAGAGAGAGAGAGAGAGAGAGAGAGAGAGAGAGAGAGATGTATAGATCAAGAAATGTAAGAACAGACATGAAACAAATAAACTTCTAAACATATGAACATATAACTACATATAAACATGACCAGACAAAGGTCGAATACATAAATATATTTATACAAAGCTAATT
>BOPN01002682.1:112500-117500 GCA_017312705.2 Penaeus japonicus | reverse complement strand
ATATATATATATTTATATATATATATTACTTCCCAGTCTGTCCCATCAGCTTTCAAAAAAAAAAACTTCTTGAATTACTTATGTGTACCTATGGACATCCGCAAACGTTCTTGACTTTAGTTTATATCTGACATTCCTGACTTCAGTATGACTTCAATCATATGACCAAAATTACTTAGACCATTTTCTGGCCTCCTTTAAAAAAAATTTTCATTCTCATGCATGAAACTCGAGCCAGAGGAAGAACAAAGCGGAGAGTCAACTTGTCCTTTCTGTTTCCCTTCGACTTCGCTCATGGCTTGCATCCTTCTTTTCCCTACACAGAGATGGACGATAATGATAACTCTCACGAGGCGCTTGTCGTCCTTATGAACGCACTCTTGCAAGACAATGCAATAGATCCGAGTCTCGATAACCACATTGCCGGCGAGGGAGCGGTTCTCAGCATGCCCGGTTCCTCGCTGGCAAGTGCTGGAACCGAGCAGTCTCTCTTCTCTACACGACCTTGCCCGAACTCCACCGAGACTCGTGGGATCTTTGACTTCATCCCCAACCCCTTTGGTGAGTATATGTTTGCTTATTAGTTTCTGCTTGTTGGGGTCTTAGTGGTCGCAGTGCCACGTCCACGTTAGAAATCGGCTCAGGTAAGTTACTCATGTTTATCATCTAGTAACTCTTCACTGTCTGGTACAGTGTTATGTTCGAAAAAGTGGTACATATTACAAAGGGATTGTAAGATATCCATGAATATTTTTCCGTTACACACATACACACAGTGTACATATGTGTGGGTTTGTAAGTGTGTACGTATATATGTGTATAATTACGACAAATTATATGAACTCATGTATCGCGTAAAAAGTAAACAAAAGTTGAGAATCCATCGTGGATTTCGAACGAACCCAAGATTATGACGCTTCGGACAATTCGAAAACATTCTAGCCGATATGTAAACAAAACACCTCTGTGAGTCGAGCTATGTTGGTGCAGACGTATCTGTGTTGGGGAAAAGTTATGGGTGTGTTGTAAAGATAAATTCAGTGATTTAAGAATACGCTCGTAAGTTTCACAGCAAGAGAGCAAGAAATCATTATGGTGGCCGTGGTATTCTGCACACACACACACACACACACACACACACACACACACACACACATATATATATATATATATATATATGTATATATATATATATCACTTACCTTAGCTACTTATTTACTCTATCAACCTCATTCTCTCTCATTCTCACTCTCTCTTTCACTCGCATTCTCGTTCTCACCCTCACCCTCACCCTTACACTCTCACTCACTCACCATCCACCTAAACTCACCCACTTAGTCACTCACTCACTCATTCACTCACCCATTCCCTCACATGTTCCCTCACCCATTCACTCACCTATTCACTCACCCATTCATCCACCCATTCATTCACCCATTCACTCACCCATTCACTCACCCATTCATCCACCCATTCACTCACCCATTCACTCACCTATTCACTCACCCATTCATCCACCCATTCATTCACCCATTCACTCACCCATTCATCCACCCATTCATTCACCCATTCACTCACCTATTCACTCACCCATTCACTCACCTATTCGCTCACCCATTCACTCGCCTATTCGCTCACCCATTCACTCGCCTATTCACTCACCCATTCACTCACCCATTCATCCACCCATTCACTCACCCATTCACTCACCTATTCACTCACCCATTCACTCACCCATTCATCCACCCATTCATCCACCCATTCACTCACCTATTCACTCACCTATTCACTCACCTATTCACTCACCCATTCACTCACCCATTCACTCACCTATTCACTCACCCATTCACTCACCTATTCACTCACCCATTCACTCACCTATTCACTCACCCATTCACTCACCTATTCACTCACCCATTCACTCACCCATTCATCCACCCATTCATTCACCCATTCACTCACCTATTCACTCACCCATTCACTCACCTATTCACTCACCCATTCATCCACCCATTCATTCACCCATTCACTCACCTATTCACTCACCTATTCGCTCACCCATTCATCCACCTATTCACTCACCCATTCACTCACCTATTCGCTCACCCATTCACTCACCCATTCACTCACCCATTCACTCACCTATTCACTCACCCATTCACTCACCCATTCACTCACCCATTCACTCACCCATTCACTCACCCATTCACTCACCTATTCACTCACCCATTCACTCACCCATTCACTCACCTATTCGCTCACCCATTCACTCACCCATTCACTCACCTATTCACTCACCTATTCACTCATCCATTCACTCATCCATTCACTCACCTATTCACTCACCCATTCACTCACCCATTCACTCACCTATTCACTCACCCATTCACTCACCCATTCACTCACCCATTCACTCACCCATTCCCTCACCCATTCACTCACCCATTCCCTCACCTATTCACTCACCCATTCACTCACCTATTCATCCACTCATTCACTCACCCATTCATCCACCCATTCACACACCCATTCACTCACTGGACCCATATCACACACACGACACCATTGCCATCGTCCCATTTACCTCCAGACATAATCCACTTTTTATTTCCTTCAGTATTGCTTTCACTTTACCTTTTTTTCCTTCAGCATTTACTTTACTCTACATTTCCTATTCGTCCAGCCATTACGAGGATTACGAAACAATGTGAATATAGCGTCAGCTTCAATTATAAATAGGTTTATTGAAAAAGTTTTGACATCCTAAAAAATAAAAGAATAAAAAAATAAACACACACACACACACACACACACACAGGTAATCAAATTTCATATATATTCTTTGAACTTAAGAACCTTATGATTAACGAATACTGTTGCTATTACTACTATTTAACTTGTATTTCTACCCCTACTATTGCCGCTACTGCTGTGTTGTTCTTTACTATGATTTTCTATGCTATAGAATTATAGTATTTTACATCACTTTATGATACATTAATAATATTTTTCACTTCACTGCAAACCATTGTTAGTCATTTACTCCATACTCGCCTTTCATAACACATATTGTTCAACTAAAGAATATTGTATTAGAGTTGATAAAACCTTTATCTAAGATCGTTCATATCTATAGTTTTCTATTTAAACTGAAATTCCTTAGCTTCCCCTTATCAACACTGATATAGCTATATAGAAAACGTAAGCTCTTAGGTAGAACTATTATATTCGGGGAGGATTAGCTGAAGTTGCGACTTGCCTGTGTTTTTTGAGATGGCGTATCACATTAACTTGTCTTTCACTTATATATTCAATTTAAAACACTTGATGAAATGACCATTTAACATTTATAATGTTAATGATTGTTAGGTGAACGATTCTAATCAGAGTTGAAAAATAATGAACTAATCAATTTATTTAAAATTAACGTTTCTCAAACAGTAACTTTTTTCTCGCAGTTAAGAAAATAACGAGACGTTTTTCATGATTTTGCTAATGGCTACATCGACTAAGGTATCGCGTTGACATTTTGAGGTATAATCAATTTAGAAAGCTTACAGGTGATTGTCATATGTTTACAGCAGTCATGTTCCCGATAGATACACATTGTTTATCATTATTGCATTCGCATTTGAAGTGGATGACAGAGTATTTTCATTTGTTTCGCTCAATTTGACTGCCTGGTGTATCAAAATGCAGACACGATCTGGACTCCCCAGTGGCGGTGTATTTCACTAGAAATTTATATTTTCCAAATTGACTATATGAGAAGCACAAAGAAAGTGGAAAGGGATAAAGGTAAATAAAAAAATTATGATAGATAAGGTTCTCTCATAACCGCATTATGTTAGTCTCACTAATCTCTATTTATATGCTTTATTTATGTGTCTCGAGAGAATGCGATTCCACGAACGAAAACCTTACATGACATGGCACTGACTGCAAGAATCTAATGAGGAGTGACTTTCTAATCGCTAACCAGTCGAGATGGAAAGTAGGCAAAGGAAGCGAGAGATTGGGAGTGAGAAGTACAAAGGGAAACAAGATGGAGAGGAAGAAAATACACTACACTGGACACCGTCTTAAACTTCGCGGTCCTAAATCTTCCAATTTTAGCACGAAAGGCGAGTCCGGTTGTGTTTCTGGACAGTATAGATAATTAGTAATTATTGATGTGGGTCTAGCCGATTAATTGATGCAGTTTTGTCCGTGGAAATAGCACGCCCTGTCTGTCCGTACCACTCAACTGAACTCTAATAAATGAGTAGGGTAATATGTAGTCATGCAAACATAAACACACACATACACATGGAAATATGTTAATTTATATTACTGATTCACCTTTTAATCTTTTATTTTTGTACTGCCTGACATACAGAAAAAAATACCAAAATTAATTTGTGCAAGATTTTTTTTTTTTTTTGACAACTCATCAATGACTGACCTCTCGTGAGGTTGCCTATCTCTAAACAAAGTGCTGATGAATTATTTTGGCTTTATTTTACATATCAATATTGTACATCATTATGTGGAGACGTGTATATCTGTTGACTAATTTATTTGTTAATTCTATATTGTGCTTTACTTTTATTTTAAATAATGAACGTTAGTTGTAAAACTCTCAAAAGGTTATTACAAATGGGTACATTTTTTTCCTATAGTATTTTTTAAAAGGGAGGATATCCTGTCTAAGGTTAATTAAAGAACTAGTAACGAAAGAGTGCACTACTACTTTTATCATAGTTGGGCCTGAATAGTAATTCGTTTTCTGTATTGAATACTACTGAAAACGAAAGTACGTTTTCTCTCTCTCTCTTACCCTCTCACAATCTATCTATATATCTCTTTCTCTTACTCTCTCTCTCTCTCTCTCTTTATTTATCACTCTTTCTTTTGTCCTTTCTCTTTCTTTATTTCAATCTCTCTCTCTCTCTCTCTCTCTCTCTCTCTCTCTCTCTCTCTCTCTCTCTCTCTCTCTCTCTCTCTCTCTCTCTCTCTCT
>BOPN01002682.1:102500-105000 GCA_017312705.2 Penaeus japonicus | reverse complement strand
GAATGGAAGCAGAAGGGGAGAGACAAACAGACAGTCTCTCCCTCTCCTCCTCTCTGTTCTTCCCTCTTCTTCTTCTCTTTCCTCCTCATTCTCCCACCCCTCCTTCCCTCCCTCTCCCACCTCTCCTTCCCCTCTTCTCCCTCCCTCCCTCCCTCCTTCCCTCCCTCCCTATCCCACCCCTCCTTCCCCTCTTTTCCTTCCTCCTCATTCTCCCTCCTCCCACCCCTCCTTCCTCCTCTCCCTCCCCTCCTTCCCCTCTTCTCCTTCCTCCTCATTCTCCCACTCCTCCCTCTCCCACCCCTCCTTCCCCTCTTCTCCCTCCTTCCTCTTCATTCTCCCTCCCTCCCTCCTTCCCTCCCTCCCTCCTTCCCTCCCTCCCTCCCTCCCCCCTTTCCCCGAGGCGTCCCCCCCCCGTGAGAAGGAGGTCAGAGGAAAGTAAATTGGCGGTGGGTGCAGTTGGCAGAATCTTCACACGAGTGACTCTAGACAATAGGAATTAGCTAAGCAACGAATAGCATTTCCAAATCCAGGTACATGCGTGCTAAACCGCAGGCACAGGTTCATGTTGTTATTGATTGCTTTATTAATATGGTGGTTGTGGTTGTTTTATCTTCTTTTTTTTTTCTTTTTCTTTTTTTGTTATTGATATTTTCATTTTTATTGATATTGTTATTATTATTGATATTATTGGTATTACTATTTTTATCATTATTATTATTTTCATTATTATTATTGATTCATTACTATTATTATTGTTAATACAATTGCTACAATTGTTACTACTACCACAGTCATTACTAATGTCATTATTATTATTATCATTACGGTTATATTTAGTATCATTGTTATTACTTTTGTCTCAATAATTTTTGATATTCTTATCATTAACATTACTATCATCGATTTTTTTTTGTTCTTATCAAAGGTTTATTGTTATTATCATAATTATCCTTATCAGTTATATTATGATGGAAATTTTATGATGATTATTATTATCAGCAGCAAGCCGCAACAGCAACAGCCGTAGCATTACTGCAGTTGTTTTTTGTTATGTTATGTATTATGTATGTTATGTTATTTTATTATTATTCCTGTTGTTTTGTTATTATTGTTGCTATTGAATTTCAGTATCTCTACTGATCCCAGCAACTAAACGATAATCCTTCAGTCTCCCCTCCCCCTCCCCCTCCCCCACCCCGACAAGAGCCTTGTTTCCCCTCCCCCTCCCCCTCCCCCACTCCTTCTCATCCTAACCTTCCTTTTGCCCTCAATCTCCTCCTCCTCCTCTCCCCTCTTTTTTCTCTCTTCACTCATTATCCTTACTCCCCCTCCGCCTACCCTCTTCCCCCTTACTCCCCCTCACCTCCCAGCCCCCTCCCCGTCAGCACATTCACCTTTCACTTTCATGGGCCAACCTATTGCTCGAGGCTAGAAGGGAGAAGTGATTGGTCAGCGCACACACACACACACACACACACACACACACACACACACACACACACACACACACACACACACACACACACACACACACACACACACACACACACACACACACACACACACACACACACACACACACACACACACACGCACACACGTACACGCACACACGTACACGCACACACGTACACACTCGCTCGTTCGCCCCTCCCCCCCCCCCCCCCCCCCCCCCCCCCCCCCCCCCCCCCCCAGCCCACGTTGCCTCACCCAACCCATTTTATCAAAGTGCGTGATATATTGTTTAATTGTGTCGATAAACGCGTCGACACTCAATGAGCGGCGAAGCGGCTCGACCACAGCGCGCGCGAATGGCCGCTTGGCTCGCCGTCCTCCTCGCTCTTTTCCCTCCTCCTCATTCTCCCTCTCCTCCTCTTCCTCCCTCTCCCACCCCTCCTTCCCCTCTTCTGCTTCCTCCTCATTCTCCCTCTCCTCCTCTCCCTCCCTCTCCCACCCCTCCCTCCCCTCTTCTCCTTCCTCCTCATTCTCCCTCTCCTCCTCTCCCTCCCTCTCCCACCCCTCCTTCTCCTCTTCTCCTTCCTCCTCATTCTCCCTCTGGCTATCTAACTACTTACTTGGCTAATTATTTACATACCTACCTACATAAATAACTAACCAAATGTTCCTATCACGTATCTTATAAAATATGCCTTATTAATGAGTGCAATAGTACTGCATTTGCACTGTCGGCGACCCGTGAAGAGAATGTTGCGACGAAGGAGCAACTTTGGCTTGTTTCCAGGGTTGCTATTCTTCCCTACTTTATTTATATATTTTTTTTCAAAACTATTATTGACGAATATTTGTAGCGTTGTACCATTTGTTTACTTTAAGTTTTGATACATCAAAAATGCACCGAAAAGAATTTTAAACATTTTCAAAGAAAACATAAAACTGATCAATTTGGATTAAAAAAAAAAAAAAAAAAAAAAAAAACAGCCACATCAAAACGAGGAAGAGGAAACACTCAATCGAGCGAAAGGGAAGAGGAGAAGAAACC
>BOPN01002682.1:90000-95000 GCA_017312705.2 Penaeus japonicus | reverse complement strand
ATGTGATGATACCGCACAGACTCCGATGTTAAACTGTCGATCGATTTTTCCTAAAAAGAAAAAAAAAGAGAGAGAGAGAGAGAGAGAGAGAGAAAAGGGCCTTGGGAGAAATTGGCGCCGTGACGTAATGACAGCCTGTGGATTTGGACGCGGTGGCAACCCCCTCTTGCGGAGCGGAGGCTGCAGCGGTTCGAGGGTTCGAGTGCCCCGCCGCCTCGACATTCAGAAGCCTTTCGACCAGCACCAGGCGAGGAAGGGCTTGCCGTCGTCTCTCCACACTCAGCGTCACTGAAGAAGGATCGTAAACCCTATTCCATGAGTTCAGTTCATCGGACATTTCGGAAGGTCTTTCTCGGAAGCAGGATTGGATCGAGCCAGATCATTTGTTTACACCAGTGTCCATAAATCGATTTCTGCCGTTTGGAAAAAGCTCCGCCACCATGACTGCCTTTCATTGGCACTTGAGAAAGATCTCAACGGTCTAGGCAGCGACGGCGAAGATGACACGTCCAGTTGGTCCGATTCTCGTCAAGGAAGTGCAAGCCTTTTAGCCACACACAAACTCAAGATGACTCAGCCCTCGGCAGCGGCGACTCGTTCCTTCGTCGCCCTCGTGGCTCTCCTCGCCGCGACTCACCAGCGAGGATCGTGCGAGCCGCAGCAGAAGTTCCCCGAAGATTTCTACAGTGACTTCGGGTCCTCGTCGCCCTCGTCGCGTCCGCCGGGCCGCCCTTCGAGCCGGCCGCCCTCCGTCAACCCCTTCGCCGCCAACGTCGCCCTCGAGTTCGGCCTCGACCCGCCCCACACCGCGCCCTCCAGCTTCCACGGCGACTCGGACTTCGACCCCCACGACGAGCCCCTTCACGGCAGCGGCCTGGACTTCCGGCTCCTCTACGACGTCATGATGAACGACTCGGATCCCTCGGGCTCGAAGCGCTACACCAACGGCGACAGAGGTGCGGGCGCGCGCGTGTGTCGGGGAGGGAGGGAGGGGGGAAGGAGGAGGAGGAGGAGGAGGAGGAAAGGGGTTCCTCCAGAAGAGCATATTGTTACTATGAAATACTCTTCAAACAAAAGCATTGCATTTGTTGCACTGTGTTGTCGGGGTTTCAGGCTCCGGATACTACTTTTGACCTCGCGAAAATGTCCCCCTCCTTTAACAGCATGGAACTCTACCTTCCCTTTCTGACCGTCAATTTTGAGTCTTGCCATGCAATATAGTTAATTCACCCATTCATTATGTCAAAACAAAAGCACTATCTATTGTTTCATACCATGCAGTATATGTAAACACCTGACGTCCGGCCATATTTTTTATTAATTCAACTTTCTCTCTCCCGCAGCGATCCCACAGAAGTGCTGGTACAAGAGCAACCAATACGACTGCGGCCTGTCCGTGTCGTGTGTGTTCCAGGGGTCAAAGCCCATTGACCTGTGCTCCGGGGGCATGATCTGGTCATGCTGTGTGCCCCGGGACAAGGTCGATCATGTCGACCAGGACCTCGGAGCTATTGGAAATGACGCTGGTAAGTGCACAGGCACGGGTATTCTGTTTTGTTAATGTGAAGAATTGTTTGGCTCTTGTCCACTTTTCTTTCTCCTGTTTCTCTTTCAAATGGAGACTATTTGGATTATATTTCGATGTCGGGTCAGTATAATTACCCCCTTTGCAAGGATTTCCTTTCCATCTTTTATACTTCTATAACTTATCAAAAACTCTTGCCGAATAATTTCATTTCATTTTCATTCAATAGATTTTTTTCGTCTAGTACTAAATAGCTTTCACTTTCATCACTACACGATTGTCACATAGGGTCTCTCTCTGTATCTTCATCTAAGGAACTTCCTGACGCGGTACTAACAATGGAAGGTGTGGTTCCTCTAATATCTTTACACCTACTGATGTTTTCGACTTCGCTGCATTTAGCTCGTGTTTTACAATAAATTTGCCCACTTTTTCATCACTTTTTTTACTTTCAACTTCGTCCATAAAGTAATATATTTGAAATCTGGTCCTGTTTCCCATTCGCTTCCTTTTCCCTCTTTCTATCTGAGCAACATATATCATCCTGACTGCTGTCCAAGCAACATTTCCATTCCATTTTGAGATGACTCTAACTTGGGTCCAGCAGGTAAGTCCACTTAGAAAGCAAATTACATGTAGTATGTTTTGTAGCAGGATAGCTTAGCGCTATGCCCTTCGCTATGCCTTGGATCTGACTGGTTATTCACCCTTATCAGGTCACCACAACCAGTTCTCCGGTGGCGGCAGCCGACCCAGCATCTTCCGCCCGAACCAACACAGACCGTTCGACAACCACAGACCTAGTAATTTCGATAACGATGACGATAGATTATTCCCCAATACTAGACCCCCTTCAATTCTCAGACCGCATAGACCGAGACCGTTCCCCCCCACCCGACGACCCCCGCCAACCCGACCGCCCCCCCACGAGCACGACTTCGACTTCAAACGCCCCCAAAACACGTTCACTTCTCGGCCTCACCACCCGAATGCCTTTGACTCTCGACCTTTCGATCGACCGGAGTCAAGTCGACCGCGCCCACCGTTCGTTTCCACGGGCCCGGAGGGAGCCTTCGTTAACCAGAGGGGTACGAACTGCTGTCTGGCAAGTCCTTTGGCACCTGCGCTCTCTAAACGGTCCTGTGTGCTTCCCCTAAACGCCCACGTCACGATCCCTTAAGTCACCCAAACGTCACCCATGATGTGAAGTGTGGTCGCGGTGCCAAGTGTTGCTCTTATGGTGTGGAAAACGTAATGATTAGCCCCTTGATGCCTTTAAGTGGTAGAAAGTCTTCACTGAATTACGGTCTCCTTTCGTTATACAGTGCGATCTTTAGAGCCACCAAGATATATAAAGTGAATTTTAAGTAAACTTGAAAATCTGAGAATACTATGATAATGTAACAAGAATCGTGAAGTGTTCTGTGATATATCAAGGAAATCGATTGATTAGATTATCTATAAGGAAGAAGTGAATAATCACCCAGAGTAGTGCGTTGTGCATGGAACGTGTCGAGGCAAATCCCGTGTCAGGGAGACGGAGAAATCCACATAGAAAGTGAAGAGATCTGGGGAAAGATAAGGAAACAGTCGAGTAGCATTGTGATGGTGATCTCGCCGGAAACGTTCGTGTTGTGATTGAACAAACGGAGTTATTTTATGCCGACTAGTGTTTTTGAAGTGGTTTTGTGTGTGGATGGTGGGCTTGAGTGTGTGTGTGTGAGAGAGAGAGAGAGAGAGAGAGAGAGAGAGAGAGAGAGAGAGAGAGAGAGAGAGAGAGACAGACAGACAGAGAAAGAAAGAGAGAGAGAGAGAGAGAGAGAGAAAGAAACAGACAGACAGAGAAAGAGAGAGAGAGAGAGAGAGAGAGAGAGAGAGAGAGAGAGAGAGAGAAACAGACAGACAGAGAAAGAGAGAGAGAGAGAGAGAGAGAGAAAGAGAGAGTGAAACTTGTATCACTGGATAGCCATGAAAATAAGAGACAGCAAACTATCACTCGTGCAAAAATCGAAGAATAGATATATGATGTTAGAAAGAAAGAAGACAGCTCACTTGTCGCTTGTGGTCATAGCGATACCGGTCTAATGAATTTGTGTTCTAAAGGCCTGTGTGTATTGTTTGTGTTCTTGTTCCGTGTTCAGTAATCTCTCTTCATAATTCTCTTAATCATCATACGATTTCCCTGTCATACTTTCGTATGACTTTAAAACACTGCGCTTCCCTTCTCTTCCTCCCCTTTCCTCCTCTCCTCATTTTTCTTCTCTTCTCTTCTCTCCCTATATCCCGCTACACCTCCCCTCTTCTCTTGTAGTTTCTTCTCTATGACTGTTTAACTTTAAATTCTCTCCATCCTCTCTCCTCCTTTTCTCTTCAATATCCTATTCTCCCTTCCCGCTCCCCTCTCCCTTCCTCCCATCGCCTTCTTTTTCCCCTCCTCCCTTCACCTCCTCTCTCCTCTCCTCTTTTCATCTTTTCTCCTTTCTTCACCTCTTCTTTCCCTTCGTCCCTTCACCTCTCTCGCCTCCTCCCTTCACCTTCTCTTTCGCCTCATCCCTTCACATCCCTTCTCTCTCGCTTCTTTCCTTCCCCTCTCTTCTTTTCCTTTCACCTCCTCTTTTCCCTTAAACGCCTCTCCTCTCTCCTCCCTTCTCCTCCCTTCTCCTCCCCTCTCCTCCCTTCACCTCCCCTCTCTTCCGCTCCTTTCCCCTCCCTTCTCCTCCCTTCTCCTCCCTTCCCCTCCCTTCCCCTCCCTTCCCCTCCCTTCCCCTCCCCTCCCCTCCCTTCCCCTTCCCTCCCTTCTCCTCCCTTCTCCCTTCCCCTTCCCTCCCTTCCCCTCCCTTCCCCTCCCCTTCCCTCCCTTCTCCTCCCTTCCCCTCCCTTCTCCTCCCTTCTCCTCCCCTCTCTTCCGCTCCCTTCTCCTCCCTTCTCCTTCCCTCTCTTCCCTTCTCCTCCCCTCTCTTCCCCTCCCTTCCGCTTCCTACTCTGACGTGACGTCACACCTGGATCCCGTTCATTGCTAAGCTTTTTGTACTGTGAACAGCGTTATTCCGCTCCCGCAAGTACCTAATGGTTGTTCAGTGATGAAGCAGTTTGAATTGTCAGTGAACAAAATTGGACAGACTTATTCTGTACCATTCGTGTTTCAAGTTTCAAATCGGAATTTTCTGGAGGATATTTCGGACTACTTTCATTCTGCGTTCAATTTGTTTTTTGTTTTGTTTTTTGTTTTGTTTTTCTTATGATTGTTCTAAATGAATAACGTAATTTGAAAAAATGTATGTGTTTAGTTTATATTTTTAAACCGTTTTGACGTTTTCAAGTCGGAAAGAATTGCCTATCTCGAAATTTTCAAAGTAATGGCCATAATCACCCTTTCATAATCGTTCCCTTAACTACCTGAATGTCATAACTATCAATGAAATGTAACATTTATATATGTTTTATGGTTTATTAAATCATAGAGTGTTTTATTGGG
>BOPN01002682.1:85000-87500 GCA_017312705.2 Penaeus japonicus | reverse complement strand
TGCTTAGGTAATATAACGCAAGGCTTCTAAATCGCTCGGACAAAAGAAAGCGAATCCCAGGAAAGACGTCATTACTGACGAAACTTCATGCCCTAAATTTTGCTGACACTTTGATCACGCTTGTCATTCGCGCACAACTGCCCACGCCCACGCCCACGCTTTCCAATTAGTTGCTGTACATACATCATTCTTCACACTCTTTAGTTTTTCCGTTTCTCACTTCTGCAAAAGGATTCTAATTCAATTTTCTAGTCATATTATTAAGCGTAGTTTGTTTTATTTAAAAACAAATAGGAATATGAATTTCATTATTTAGGATAAGTGCACTTGATAACATTTTTTTTCTTCCCTAATGACATAAATAACTAAGATGTTGCTTGTACCTCATTAACTCTTTTCTTCTTATATTTGCTTCCCCTCCGTCCTCTGTGTGTCTTTCATTTTGCTTTGGGAAATTGCATTTATTGTTATATAAGATTATTTTCAGGGGCACATTTTGGGATATAATTGTGTGACATAATTATGTTTTACTTCCTTGCTGTGTTTGACGTTGTATTTGTTGTCTCGATTTTCCTCTTCCTTCCTGTCGTCCCCTGTTATTGCTTTCTCTCTGTTCTCTCCCCGCGCTGTTACAAATGACGTGAGAATTGCACAACAAAAGAGTAACTACAACTACCTACTTATGAATATATTTTCTTAAAAAAAAAAAAAAAAAAACAGTAATTATTCATGAAAGTAACAAGTAAATGCATCTGGCGAGGAGTTCCGGCTGCGAGAGGACCAACCGCAACGGCATGTGTGACGAGCTCAGCATCCAGAGCGCCGAGAGCTTTGCGGTTCGGCTGCGACCAGATGCGTGAGGGCGAGCGAGCGGCCTTGGCGTTACTGGCCGCTCCACCGTTACACAAGACCTGTATAACATCACCGGCTGATGTAACAGGCGTGACACACAGCTCAGCTCTGTGCCTAGTTCTTAGTGATCACGTTTTTCGGTTTGGTGTTGACACTGCCGCTGACGTCTCTGCTTACGAAATAGTTATATGAATAAGTATTCCTGTAGTTATGATGATCGTTAAGATAGCAGGAGTATTACTACTGTTAGTCATTGCAGTACTGGTAGTCCTTTTTAAAGACTCGCGTTTGCAACAAGACTCTTGCAGATAAACGCTCTCATTGAGTTTACACACTGGAGATGTTAACGCTGCTGTAGATAGTGTTCCTGTGGCGCCGCTCCTGTTTGTTGCTGACTTCCTAGTTTAGGAACCGGTCATTTCTGGCTTCGTCATGATTGCAACATCCCAGGTAGTCGCAAGCGTGTGTAATCCACGTGCACGCATATGATCTGTGTGTGTGTGTGTGTGTGTGTGTGTGTGTGTGTGTGTGTGTGTGTGTGTGTGTGTGTGTGTGTGTGTGTGTGTGAGTGTGTGTGTGTGTGTGTGTGTGTGTGTGTGTGTGTGTGTGTGTTTGTTTGTTTGTTTATGAGAGTGTATGAGTGTAAGTACATCTATATGTGAGTGAGCGTGCGTGCAGAAAGCACACAAATCCAAACCTTGAAACATTCAGAGATTCAGAATCGAAAGGTACATTTCGTCAGCTGATAAACATAACGATATTAGTCTTTCACAAAACGATTATTTTTATTTACATTACCCGCTCGAGTGGCGTTACTTTCACCGGCCTGGCCAGCGGCGCTCGCTCGGTGGGTGAGGCAACGGCGGTGCTGCTCTTCCCAGCTGGCGCCGCTGGCCTCTTGCTCGAGATCTCGCTTGCCTCGCTCTCCTCTCCCTCTGTGAATCTTCTCGGAGACAGATGATCTGTTCTGTGAGGAGATGACGCGGGTTGCAGATCAAGAGATGCTGTCGCTCTCTTCCTCTCTTCTGGAATTACTTTTACTCGGCCTAAGGCTAGTCTGGGTTGCACGTAGCGTTGCATCGCCATGATGAGCCCAGGAGCATCACTGTCTACTTCTGTTGTCTTCTTATGATTATTCTAGTTGTTTGCGTTATTTTTTATCGTTGTTGTTGTGTGATGATATTGTTTCTCTTCTGATATGTATTTAACAGAGGTGCCTCCGCTGTGGTAACGGTGCGTCGCGTCGGTACGAGTCCAGAAGTACACTTGTTGTTTTTGTCGCCAGCATGAATAGAAGTGTCTGGACGCGGAAGGGAAGCCAGGATTACCGCCCTTACCGGCTTGTCGCCGCCGCTCGAGAGGCAATCACGACAATAGCCGCCGCTCGCTCGAGATTTATGGTCGGAAATAAGTCGGGTTTCGGGTTGCAGAGCGGCCACGGGAGCGTAGCGAGGGGGAGGGGGAGGGGTAGGGTGTGGTAGGCAGGGGGGCTTATGGGGCGGCGCCCCCCCCTTCCCCCCCAAGGACAAAAGAGGCAAAGAAGAGATAATGGAGGATGAGTGACAGTGCGGAGGCAAGAGGGGAGGGGAAGGGAGGGGAGAGATGCAAGGGGCGTGGCACCCACGGTGGCACTGCGTGAAAATAGCTC
>BOPN01002682.1:60000-70000 GCA_017312705.2 Penaeus japonicus | reverse complement strand
ATTTCGCTTCATTTGCACTCATATGACGACACCATAGTAGTTAAACACAGAAATATAATTTTGTGTATACATTGTTATCCATAGATGTATCATGCTAACAACTAATGTGTGTACATTATTAATATTATTATTATTATCATTATCATTATTATTATCATAACGATTGTGATTATTATTCCAAGTATTATTATTCAAAAGATTCATTTGATTTTCTCATGTCTTGAAATGACATTTTTAACACTTTCTGTTACCTTATTGTTATTGTTTTATTATTGGCAATTGCCTTGAACGCTCCTTTTGCTGTTTTGTTGCCTTCTTTAGCTGTATTTCTTCTTTTTGTATTATTAACTAAGCATCTCTCATCACAGCACTATGTTATGCTAGAATTTGTAGTATTTTAAATTCACTATACAACTTAATCAGTATATTTGACTTTATTGTAGAAATGTAATTTAACTTTTACTTTTCATCAACTTTTGATATAGAATAACAGAAGTTCACTGCCAATCCTATGTTTCTAAGTTACGTAGTACGTTTTCATCAGTATTTGCAACCCACTGCATTGAGTCGTACTATAGAATAGCAAAATTTCACTACCATGTTTATTTTCCTTTAGTGTAGGCTCTATTTCCCACGCACTACCCATTTTCTATTCCATGATTTTTAACCCGTTTTCTTTGACGCTCAGGGTGACTCGGGTAGTCCGCTAACCCTCATGCAGGATGGCCGCCGGCACCTGATTGGCCTGGTCAGCTGGGGCATTGGATGCGCTCGACGTAATCTGCCGGGAGTGTACACTAACTTAGCTTTGTTCTCTAACTGGATCAGAAGAATAATCAGTACTTAGATGAGGTTGTTTTCTATCAGGTAGATTTAGTAGATTATTTCCGTCGTAGATTAATCGCCTATGTTCTTGTTAACTATTATTATTTCTTCGTCTCTATTTTAATCAGTGTTAATTATTTATAATACTGTTTAGCCATCTGTAAGTCGCGATGCGCTTGAGGTGCCAGTCAGGGATTTTTTTAATGGATGTTGACAGCTGATGTATTTTTTCCATTTATATATATATATTTCCCATATCGAGAGTCTTAAACTTTTTACCTGTGATAAAAAGAATCTTTATATGTCAGGAACTGTTATACTAGTGTTGTTTTCTCAACAATTCTTGAAAGAGTATTGCAGCATTTTGATCCCAGTTACGTTTACCATGTGTTTCAAGAATTTTGAATTTTCGAACATCAAAGGAGCTGGATCTCCTCTGTATATGTAAATAATTATTGTATGAGTAAACAAAGATATGAAAGTACAGGTGTTGATGTACATAAAGCTTATTCTATTCAAGTGTTCATGATATTTCTGATATGGTTAACAGCCACAATATTCTGTGTATAGCAATATAATATTAAACTTATTTTTCACATGTGTCTTTTCTTCCCCTTAACGACATATTGTTGATTGTGTTGCAAATGATGATTATTTAGGCTGTCAGAGTTTAGCATTTGCATTTCTGTTTGTCTGTGTTATCATGCTCAGTGAGGTTCCTTGTATCTTGAAATTGTAGACGTCTATGATTTGAGTTTAAAAATGCATACCTTACGCGTTATATCTTGAATTACAAAATCATAAGCCTTCTAAATACTATGCATTAGGCTTTGCAAGTGTTGTGTCACAGGGTGCATCATATAGTTAAAGAAAGATTGATGATAAGGCGTTACTCATATACTCTGTTGCTTCAAGAGGATGAGTAAGTCCAGCCCTACAATTGGAATCGAATCACTTTCAAAAATGATTTACATTAGGGGCATTTCCAAGGAAGAGACGGATAAAAACAAAAAATGCGATAAGTGTTTACTATTAAATATATATTTGAACTCTCTACAATAGACGTGCTGGTCACGTCGAGGTTATAACAAAATCACAGTCAATACGGTGTATCACGAGAAAGATAACCACGGCATTTAAAGCAGGATTTTGAACAGGATCATCGCCACGCCAATAGGAAATGGTGATCCTTGTTACGAATTGTGAAATTGTTGATCCTCACGGGATCGCTATCTCTTTTGAGATTCACCGGAAATGGAAGCTTTTGCTGTCTACATTAAGTTAGAAAATAAATAAATACACAAAACTAGAGTTGTGAGTATCACAGCTTCACTAGATAAAGGCTATGAAATATCCTTGCTCTAAATATGGTACATCAAATTAACCTTATGTGATGGAAATATTGCCAATGTTATAACTGGAAGACAATTTTGAGATAATAGCATTGACAGTGAGGACAACATTAATAATAAAAAAAACACATAACAAACTTCTAATAACAGTAATAGTAACAAACAGGACAGACTCTCCAGCTGCGGCTATCCTTGACTGACTCAGAACTTCGAAGATTCAACAAGACAAACACACTCATTTGTCGCTGACGGTTTTATCTGCTCAGAAAACTAAATCCATAAATAAATCACTAGCCTAACCATCACCGACAGATGGCACTACATGCACCTGTACCGATGCACTTGGGGAGCAGGAGGTCCTTAGTGTCACGGCCGTCCCGCCCTGGTCAGGCCCTCGATTGAACCTCATGATATAAGAAGAGTAGGCCTTGTGAAAGACGAAATGAATCTATATGTAAATTCGAAGATAAAGATAGGGTAATGGTGACTTAAAAATGGGAGAAGAGGTAAAAGCTAAAGAACTCGCTAATCCAAAGTATTTTGACAAATGATATAACAGGGTTTTCATTTAACGTTGCTTATGCACTTGACCTTAGATAAAAAGTCTTAAGGTAAACGTAATTCTGACGTCGTCATGAATTATGAAATGGAGAGTCCTGTTGGTAAGTGACCCATCATACGAAGAATGGTCTACAGAACCAATGGGTGTGTGAATAGCCAAATAAGTAAACTAATGAATTTTAAAATAATCAGTGAAATAAGTGTAGACCCAAGACTAAGGACCAAAACAGAAAGAGAAGAAGGATGTTTAGAAATCATCCCGCGAAAGGCATGACAGCGTCTTCAACTCATGAAGCAATGAATAGCCTTTATGTCCTGCATATGAACATTTCAAATACAGTTACATAGTCGACAGACGCAACGCAACGTTCAACGGATCGCATCTGAATATCATATTCTTCCTGAGTGGCAAGTGTATGTGCACAGGCGAAGGCAAGGGCTGAGGTAAATGCCTGAAAGATTTTGTGTTCTAGTTTCTCGTCTGGTGATGTATGTTACGTGTCATAAACAAGTTACTATTGACGTACAGTCGTGATTTATATGCACTCATTTAATTTCATGACATCTGCAGTCTGGCAATATTCATCTTGATTTCATTATGCCAAAGAGCTGATTCTAAGAACTGTTTTGACTTCACATTCCTCAAAAGAATTAATTACGGGTTTAGTATCTGTTGTTTTTTCCTAATGCAACTGGTATAAAATGTAAATGAATAAATCCTGTTTTCCAAAGGCTTTTTTTTTTGGAATGTGTAAATCAGTGTAAGCAAAACACGCATACATAGCTAGAAATGTAAGAAGATAGGCAAATATTTAAAGAATACATAGATACTTATACATTACTACACAAATTTGTCGTATCCACATATTCTAAGACACATATTTTACTCTTTTTCATCATTATAAATATGTACACATAAATTAGTCGACACTTTTCTTTTTTCACCGGTTTCTTGTTTAACCACATTCTTTATTCACTTCATTGTACATAATGTTTATGGTTCACGTGACGATGCGGTAGTTTGTCCCTGCATGTTGCTAATTGATTTTTGTCAATGTGCATTTTACTTTTCTCCAAGTTTTTCAAATCATAGGTCACTTGTTTCTGTTCCACTCTCATTTTTCTGACCTTATTTTCTGTTTCACTGACATTCCACCTTTCCCTTTTGCAGTATCAGTATAATTAACTATGCAACCTTGGCATCTAATTACTATGAATAATCATCAAGGTCGCTGTAAATCATCTATGGAATGAACGGATAATTAAAAGTTATTTTCATATTCATTACAATTAGCAATTCCTTTTGTATAGAGAACGTTGGACCCACTTTGTGTTCTGTGGCCACACGACAACAGTAATAAAACCAGTGCAAGTGAGGATGATGATGACGATGACAACAATAAATAGAAAAAAACAACAACATCGATCACAGGTTTTAAGAAGCGGCGGCGCTCATCTCTAGGTCTTCTCGAGATGCTTGTAGATCCAGTCGAGGTACTCTGACACCCTGATGTACACCCCCGGGTAAGAGGGGGCGGCGCACCCCACGCCCCAGGAGGTGATGCCGGCCTGAATCCACGGCCCCCCGCGCTCGCGACACTGCAGGGGCCCTCCGCTGTCGCCCTGAGGAGGAGGAAGAACAGAGCGCTTTGTTATAACGGGGTCGGTGAGCTGGCGAAGGAAAGCATTTACTTTTATCGGACTGAAAAGCGGTTCATGAGACTATAGCAATCTGTACATGCTTTATTGTCCTTTTCACAATATTGGTGTACGCCCAAAAATGTGACTTTTGAATATAGACAGGTCATGGTTTAAACAGACCGAAGAATAATACTGATGGTATCGGAATATATGAACATAACAAATAACTGGAATAACTACAGTCAGTGTGTAGGGTAAAGCATAAACACATCTAAGGTTTTAACATCGCATGTGAAACGCAGGGCATTTCCGAAGCCCTTTTCCAAGAAGTGAGGCCTACAGGCCATGACAGATAAAAAGATATCCACTTACCACACACGGCCCCATTCCCCCGTCGTCCCAGCCTGCACAAATCATGCCGTTACTGACCGGGTTGACCTTCCGGTAGGCTCGCTGACACTTCTTGTTCGTCATGACCGGCACCCGGATGGTCTGCAGGAGATCGGAGTTCGTGCCATCTGGAGGGAAGAAGTGGCTATGTATGACTCTCTGTTTTTTCTGTTCGTCTTGATGCAAGTCATTGACTTTTGTGATATGAATTTCGCTTCTGTCTGTCTACGCGTCTTTGTTGTGGTTATTGCCTTATTTCACTGTTCCTTTGTTTCTTTCCAGTAGTACCGAATGGTTTGATATTTTAGCGACGTTTGAGCAATCGTGAATATTTGAACTTCACTACTTTCCCTGATTAATTTTTCTCGGTTATTTAGTGTTTGCGGAGATCTCTGCTACACTTTGCATGTTAATTACAGTCTAATCATGGCACACCACCACAGTCAAAGTTAGTCCTCTCCAAAAATACACCAACAGAGGAATTCATCGCTTCAAATAATGCCCTTTTCCTGTTTTTCATGCACCACTTCCCATGTACACTTTAGTCGCTTCTAGCAACCTTTGGGAGAGACCCACCTTAATTTCCTTGTCATTAGAAAGGCTTTTTTTTGTCAACAAGTTCTTGTATGTAAAAGAATGAATATTATGCTACTATATGAATACTATGAATACTATACGTCGCAGCAATTATTCTACCCATGAGGATATTTCGTATTTCCCGACTCATTTTGCTTTGATGGCTGCTGTTTCATTTGTTACATTTTGTGTAGTCAGATACTTGGAGTGGGTTTATCATATTTATTCTTTCATTTTCAGTTTTAAGTTAACTGACCTTGTAGGTTTCCATCATTTGAGCGTTTAGTTTGATAAGGTCACGAATGGCAACACATTCCTACATACACCCGCAGCTATATTGAGAGAAGTTGCTCTATAATTACTGTATCATTGTTGGGGACAAGTAGCATAGGGATACGTGTATCTTAATAATTCAGTCAAAGCAAGGAGTTAAATATGAAAGACACAAGTTCAAATAATCCTTGTCATTCACATTTAAGAAGTTGTTAATCAAAGCACTGTGCCTTGATCCCGTCAAACAAACTGAACTCAGGCCACACCAACACTTACGCTCTTTGGTCCTGCCCCAGCCGGTGACTGAGCACTGCAGGTCAATGAAGGACATGTTGCGAGAGGGCAGGCAGATGGTGTTGACGAGGCCGGCGTGTTCCTCCAAGTCAAGGGGCTTCCTCAGCTTCACCAACGCAATGTCGTTGTCCCAGGTTTCCGAGTCGAAGAACTGCAGGTAATAGGAGCGATTTTACCTTTTGCTCTTGGAAAGAATCTTTGTAATTTTTGGCTCTATGGTTATAGTTAGATCGTCTATGGTGTTTAAGAAGTAAGGAAATAAGCAAAACCGTGCTCCTGATATTACGTATTGCAAGTGTCACGCTTGTTGAATAATTTCAGACTACACGCGAGGGTATTGAAAGATATATCAGCTTATGACTATTTATAGAGAACCCGCGGAGAGGTATTTGGCACTGATAATCAAAGTTACAAGTCTGACTTGCTTATTAATGAAACCATACGTAATCACGGCGTGTGCACGAGCAAATAACTATTCATGAAGTTTCTAATTGTACACGAGCTCGCTCACTCATGTATATTGTATGATTATGGGCCCCCTATACGACACTAAAGGGAACAGTTCATCACGGATCGACCTCTTAATAACAACCAACCATTCATTCCCTTGTGCCTTTACCTCAATGACACCAAATCATGGAAAAGTCAAACAGACTCAAATCACAATCACGGAATATAGAATATATCAACAACTATTTAGCACAACAAAAAGCCCAATTCAAGTGACACTAATGACAACACGCCCTTACCTTGTGTGTAATGATTTTCGATACTGGATACAAGCGATGGGTTTCGGCCGAGAGACTGACCTCGCCCACACGCACACTCCAGAATGGGGGCGGCAGAGCGAACTTAAATACGGGGCTGGAAAGAGGACACATTATCATAATTATCATTATTATTATTATTATTATTATTATTATTATTATCATTATTATTATTAGTAGTAGTAGTAGTATCATCGTTCTTATTATTGTTTGTGATTAGTCTTACTATTGTTGTCATCATTGTTTATCTATTACTTTCACTATGATTGTTGTTGTTGTTATCATCATTACTGTTATAATTATTTTCGCTATACTTTTTTTTTTATATTTACAATTATTACTTATTATGATAAGAATTGTCATAAGCATTAGCATTATAATCGTTATTATCATAACCACTTTTAACTTTATTATTACTATTATCATTACTATTATAATTTCTATCATTACCATCATTACGCGAGTACCAAAAAGACCCGAAAGCACAACTGATGCTAAGCGAATGAGATCGTGCAGCAGAACACGTCAATCACATGTCAATCGAAATCCCTACGCCCACAAGCACACACGCAAACAGTCGCACAAAAGACACACGCAAATGCTTACTCTACTATGCAGTGTGCCGCCGTCAGCACCCACGAGGGATGTATGAGAGTCCCTCCGCAGTGCTGGCCCAGGCCCTTGCCGCTGTAGGGGTCCTTCTGTTGGAGGGCGACCTGCCAGGGCCATTCGCCCGCCAACACAGGCCGGCCGCCCACGATCCGCATGTAGTACCGATGGCTGTAGGCGGACTCGCCGCAATCTGGAAAGAGGATACGCGGTGACACGCTGAAATACAATTCGTTTTCATTTGAAAATCCTCACGAACGAGGAGTAATAACGCTTGGTGATGATGGAGAGGATAATGAGAAAAAAAGCAAATATAAACGAAGCAAGCAATCCTCACGAACGAGGAGTAATAACGTTTGGTGATGATGGAGAAGATAATGAGAAAAAAAACAATATAAACGAAGCAAGCAATCTTCACGAACGAGGAGCAATAACACTTGGTGATGATGGGGAGGATAATGAGAAAAAAGCAATATAAACGAAGCAAGCAATCCTCACGAACGAGGAGCAATAACGTTTGGTGATGATGGAGAGGATAATGAGAAAAAAAACAATATAAACGAAGCAAGCAATCTTCACGAACGAGGAGTAATAACGTTTGGTGATGATGGAGGGGATAATGAGAAAAAAACAATATAAACGAAGCAAGCAATTATAAGGATAATGAAGAAGATGAAACAGAATGGCGAAGCCGGGATTCGAAATAAAAATCACCTGACTGAAAGTTCTTAAATATCAAGATTGAATTAAAATCCACATCTTTTTATAATGTGTTGTCGTGTGTTATAAAGGAAAAACATAATAAGAAAAGCATAATCTGTCTTTACACAAGTTTAGCCGTAGTTAATCTATATATAGTTTGACCCGGAGAGAATACATAATGCGTATTTATAGATCTGCACAAATGTTAACCAAAGGATTATGTAACAAATACAGTTACCACACGATAACGGCACACTGGCTTATTATCACAAGCACCACAATCATCATAATACTCACCATAAACCAGACCTTGCAATATCAGATTAATACTACTAAAGCTCCTACTACACTACTACTACTACTACCACTAATACTTGTTGAAATTTTGACAATTATGATAATGATAAACATGATAATTATGATAATAACAGTAGTGATAATAGTTATAATGATGGTGATGATACTGATGGTGATGATGATGATGATGATAATGATATTAATAATACCTATAATACTAATAATGATGATAATGTTAATTGTTAATGATGGTGATGACGATGAAGATGATGATAGTAATGATGATGATGGTGAAGATGATTGCAATGGTAACGGCTATAATGATGAAGATGATGATAAAGATGACAATAATCATGACAATAATGCTAAGAATAATGATTCATTCATTCACTCATTCACCTACTCATTCATCCACTCTGATAATAATGTTCGAGTTAATGATGATAATAATCACAAATTATATCAATCCTATATAGGAGATATATAGATTGATTTAGAGAGTGATGCATTACATATATATGGTTATCATAATCATCATTATCATTAATATTTGTATCATTAATATCGTTATTGTCATTATCATCAGTGGATTTTTTGTTCTGATTGTAATCACTGTCAATCATAATCATTATCATTATCATTATTATCATATTCATCGTCACTATATTTACTATTACCACTATGTTCATTATATATATTGATGATTTACAGTTGTTATCCTTGTTGCTCACTATTTTCATTATCATCATCATAATCATTATCATTATTACTATAATAATCATTTTCACCACTGTTACTATCATTAATCCTAATTTACTATCATGATTTCATAATCGTCACTATTACCATTCGTAAGAGTAATACTAGCAGTAATAACGTCATTATCATTAGCCCTACTAAAATAATGAGAATACACAGCATGTATATGATTATGACTTTAAATACGTTTGTAATTAGAATTATGATAACAGTTATAAATGTGAATACTATCACCATAATCATTATCATTACCGCTGACATCATTGTCATTATGACAAATAGTAGTCTGTCTGCCTATCTATCTTTCCCCTTTCTGCGGCAATATCCCCCACCACCCGCACTTGTTGCAGGAAGTTAGCGTGCAACTCCGGGAAGGAAATTGCAGAGGCGTCGGAGAAAACGGAGGATCTCACAGGACTAGATCCTATCCATCCAAAGAGACGCTAGAATCTGTTGAGTCATGGCGCAGGAAGGGGCGGTAGGGGTGGGGGGGGGGGGGGGGTGAGGGGCAGTGGTGGATAGAATGTGATAAAGGAGGAAGGGAGATGGTAGAGAAAGGGAGAGAGAAAGAGAGAAAGAGAGAGAGAGAGAGAGAGAGAGAGAGAGAGAGAGAGAGAGAGAGAGAGAGAGAGACAGAGAGAGAGATGAGAGAGACAAAGAGAGAGAGAGAGAGATGAGAGACAAAGAGAGAGAGAGTGAGTGAGAGAGAGAGAAAGAAAGAGAGACTGAAAGAGACAGAGACAGAGAGAGAGAGAAAGAGAATGAGAGAGAGAGAGAGAGAGAGAGAGAGAGAGAGAGAGAGAGAGAGAGAGAGAGAGAGAGAGAGAGAGAGAGAGAGAGAGAGAGAGAGAGAGAGAGAGAGAGAGAGAGAGAGAAAGAAAGAGAGAGAGAGAGAGAAAGTAAGAAAGAGAGAGAGAGAGAGATGGAGAGAGAGAGAGAGAAAAAAAAGAAAGA
>BOPN01002682.1:35000-37500 GCA_017312705.2 Penaeus japonicus | reverse complement strand
CATACAGTTTTTGTGTTTTTGCATATCTATAATAAAATGCGACTAACGAAATAACTTTTTTATATGCACGCTCACTAGTCGAAAAAAAAGAAATTTCATTCACCAAGAATACCGATATAAAATCAAAATATAAAAAAACACCATCTTTCATTACAATAAAAAAGACTCCCAGAAGATTAGAAATATTTTCTAGACTTAATAGTTAAGCCCAGCCTTACGTAAGCGATGGGATGTCAATAATGACAATAATGATGATAGTTATAATAATAATGATAATGGTAAAAAGAATAATGGTAAAGAGGGTGATGCAAATAGTAATAACGATGATAACAATAATGTTCAAAATGATAACAATAATAATAACGATAATATTTTTTGTAATAATAATAGTAACAATTATAGTGATAATCATAATCGTGCTATTGATGTAGTTTTTGTTACTATTTGTTGCTATTGTCTTCATCATTCTTATCATCATTATCATTATTATCAACACCATTATTATTAATATCATAATTATTATCTTCATCATCTTAATTATCCTCATTGTTATCATTGATATCATCATTATCATTATCTTTTAGCGTTCTTTTTGTTGTTGCTGTCATTGTTACCGTTATCATCATCTTTTATATTTTTGTTATTATTGTTACTATTATTATTATAATGATCATCAATGTCATGTTGATAATCATCATTATCATTATTGTTATCATTATTTTTGCAATCATTTTCATTATCATCATTAGTATGAGTATTATTACTATTGTTATGATTAATATAATTTTGATATTTATCATTGTCATCATTACTGTTATCATCATGAATATAATTATCATTATCGGTATCATTCTATCATTATCCTCATTATCATTATTATTATTATTATGATTATCATTATCATTACCATTATCATTATTCCTATAATCATTCTCATTATCATGTTTATTAGGATTATGATTATCATTATCATTATTCCTGTCATCATCATCACTGTTATCACTTTCGTTATCATTATTCTCATTCTTACTATTATTATTTCCATTATCATTTTCATTATTGAAATTACCATTTTTATCATTATCCTTATTATTGTTATGAAAACCATTATTATTGTTATATCATCATTATTATTATCTTTATCCTCATTACTTTTATTTTCATTATCATTGTTATATTTTCATTATCATTGTTATCATTATCATTATCAATACTAATGTGGTCATTATCATTATCATCATCGTCATTATTATCATTATCATCATCGTCATTATTATCAATATTTTTGTCGTTGTTATCATCATTATTACTATTTTTATGATTATCATTATCATTTTCTTTATCATTATTATTATCATCATTATTACTGTTATTATTATTGTCAGCATTATCATTATCTTTATCATTACTATTATCATCATTATTACTGTTACTATTATTGTCTTATTACCATTATTGTCATCATCATCATTATCTTCATCATAACTATTATCATCATTATTACTGTTACTACTATTATCTTATTACCATTATTCCCATCATTATCATTGCTACTGTTATCCTAATAGCCCCAAGGATGGCAATTGCAACAGTGATTCTAGCGAGCAGGAGTCGAGGGCCACGCGCGGACGGACGGACTGCCGCGAGCCTGCGATCCCTTTCTGACACGGCGCGGTGCCAACTCGGTGCCAGACCGCCTTGGGACGCCGCGCCGGCCGGTCCTGACGTGGGTGTTTCGTCTGTATCGCTGTGTGTGTGTCTCTGGCAGTTCGCTTCGTCTTTCTCGCTTCTCTCGTCTTTCATTCTCGCTTCTCTTGTCTTTCTCGCTTCTCTCGTCTTTCTCGTTTCTCTTGTCTTTGCGTCTTTCTCGCTTCTCTCGTCTTTCTTCCTCGCTTCTCTCGTGTTTTTCGCTTTTCTCGTCTTTCTTTCTCGCTTCTCTCGTGTTTTTCGCTTTTCTCGTCTTTCTTTCTCGCTTCTCTCGTCTTTCTCACCTTCTCTCGTCTTCCTTTCTCGCTTCTCTCGTCTTTCTTTCTCGCTTCTCTCGTCTTTCTCGCTTCTCTCGTCTTCGCGTCTCAGGACCTTTTTCTACACCCGTCAGGTTGACTCGACGACGCTTCCTAGGCTGCAAGTCGCTTCTCATGGGCGCCATGGGCGTGAGAGATCCTTCGGCGGTTCTGTCCTTGTGGCTTGCGGTGGCGGTGGTGGCGGCGGTCCTCGTGGAAGGTTAGTTTAGGTCGTGGAAGGTTTTAGGAGGGAAGGGAAGCGCTCGATATGTGTGTAAAAAGGGGCAGGAATGGCGTTTCTTTTCTTTTGGATAATGCGGGTCGCTCATTGCAAAACTATTGCAGTACAGGTGTTGTACGTCTGTGTTTATATATATATATATATATATATGGAGAGAGACATCATAGCACAGACAGACAAATAGATTAATATAATGGCAAAGAGAAACAGGTAGACAAATATAGATATAGACACCGACTGAGACGGGAAGAGGGAA
>BOPN01002682.1:25000-27500 GCA_017312705.2 Penaeus japonicus | reverse complement strand
CAGCGGGAAACACGCAGAATACAAAGTTCCTCATTAAAGAGAAATAGGTTGTTATTTGCTTTATCAATAAACAGCACGCACATGCCAAGACAAATAGACTAATATGAATATGTGATCTAGCCTTGGGCATATAAGGCAGTTCCTCGGAAGTAGTAAATAGTCTAAATGGGGAACAAGTCAATGTTTTTTTTTTTTTTTTTTTTTTTTTTTTTTTTTTTTTTTTTTTTTTTTTTTTTTTTTTTTTTCTTTTTTTTTTTTCTTTTTCTTTTTTTTTTTTTTTTTTTTTTTTTTTTTCTTTTCTTTTTTTAAGCTCAAACGTATAATTCTTCTTTCAAACAAAGATGACCCTCTTTTCCCTCAGCATGTCATATCATCATTACTCATGAATTACTTATTCTAGTATGAGTATAGCTCATAAGATTACATAGATTAGTCAAGATCTTACGCGTATTTATCGGCTTCGCTGAGAATATATTATGGCTTATATATATTATGTCTTTCTTTACAAGAAATATCGTATGCAAATTAACCTTTTGGTAGGGTACAACACACAAACAATATAAATCTAAAATCATACGCTCCTATTTTGTGCATATAAATTTATGGTATGGAGATCGATAACAAATGATTGTTGCAAATGGATATTAATATAAATATGACTATTATACATATATATATGTATATACAAATATACATATATACATATATACACATATATTCTATACATATGGACATAAACATACAAACATGATTGCACACACACACACACACACACACACATATATATATATATATATATATATATATATATATATATACATATATGTGTGTGTGTGTGTGTGTGTGTGTGTGTGTGTGTGTGTGTGTGTGTGTGTGCGTTGATGTATAGTTATATATGTATGTATATATATACATATACATAATCAGTTATCTATTCACATATATACCTAACATAACAAATTATACATTTGATATAATTCCATATTCTCCCACATAGTTTTGCTAGCTACTTAGTGCCTCATTGCCAAGCAGTGTCTAGTGTTTAGAACCGACGGAAATCAATGCATATTGCTCTTGTCATTAAGCGACAGTATTGCTAGCATTGAACAAATGTACAGAAAAAAATATTAGGAACCTGTGCTAAAAGTGTATTTCACATAATAAACCCCACAATTATTCTCCTAACGCTCTTATCTATCTCCTATTGAATTGTTGTTGTTTTTTTATAAACGATAAACATCATATGCGTGAATGTTGATGTGTTTAGATTGCACATATTATGTAGCTCTTACATGACAAGGCATTTCGTACCTTTGGCAACTTTCCTTTCAAAGACATTAGATATATTTGCCTCGAAAAGTAACCGAAGTAAACGGAATGCGGTGACAAAGAATTATGAATGAAGGATAAACAAAAACGAACAAAAGACGAAGAGGTTGTAAGTGAGTGCTCGAGTTATTGATTTTTTTATTCCTTTATTGCCCCTGTCATGTTATTGTCATAGGAAGATGCTGCCTCGTGGTTCCGTGGGTTTGATTCAGAAGCAGCATTTTTGGACACTGACCCCCTTACTCTCAGCAGGAAACTCATATCTGCCACTAGTTTGTATGTGTGTATGCGACACAAGAATGAACGAGAATGTATAATTCCTAACCACTCCGACGTCACCCCATCTATTCTGTGGACATTAAGAACGTGAAGAAAATATAAAAGTGAGCTTTCGGAGGCGATAAATCGGCACCTTCTTTCATAAATAATGTATCTTTTTTTTTTTTTTTTTTTTTTGCTATACGCAGCCGCGATGAATCTTTGGCTTTTGAAATATATATTTCAAAATGTTCAGTAGGTTTTAAGAGTACCTTTGGTTAGAATAGTGATAGATATTCATATTTTCAACTTCCAATTAGTACACTAATGCACATTAAGACATGATGATAATAATAGCAACGGTGATGATAACAATGACCATAAGAATTAAACAAACATCAGCGACGATGAAAAGGATAAAATTGATACTAATGAAAATAACGCACGTCTGATGACCCGACCCTCTGCCCAGCCTCTGATTTGATGATTGAGGCGGACAAGTTGAGAAGGAGAGCGAGACTGTGAGATAATTAGACAGCAAGTAAACTCATCATCTGTAGAGACCGGGAGAGTGAAGAGAGTAAACACAGCTTTATTTCTCATTTTAGTTTAAGTTCATAGGCACTGAGGTAGACGCCACACTCCCAAACACTGGGCCAGGAAAGGGCAACGCAATAAAAAGGGGAAGCAGGTACGATGACGCACAAACAAGCGTATCAACATACTATTAAAAAAAAAACTGCACGAATTCTAAGAAATTCACACGAGTATATCAGATCAATCTGTGAATGACCCGCCATTTTTAAGGTGAAGTCACGAGGAAAAATGGCAATCCTTCATAGTGTATACAGGTCTGTATATCATTTGATTTTTTTTTCTAATCACTAATCAAATATTATTGTAACATCATGAC
>BOPN01002682.1:17500-20000 GCA_017312705.2 Penaeus japonicus | reverse complement strand
ATATCACTACAGTAAAAACACTTATTATGGAAACAGTATCTCTGAATATTCACAATATTCCCTTCCACACGCACAAAAAAACACGTGCATGCATTAATACATATAATTTCTCCCAAATGGAGGGCCACCTCGTGTTACGTGCATTGTCAGTTTAAAACATTCTGAATCAATTTGTTAAATTCATCTGGGTTTAAGTGATACATTCTACCTTCTGTGTGAATGTAAGAAAAGGGTTAGACATGAAGTGGAATATTACGCAACGCTGTGGGAATGAGTGACCGAAACACACTGCGATTAGTTTCCCTCCAATCCTCGCTCCTTCTCGTGTGCCCACGATTCACGGATTAGATTAACGGGCGACTGGAGACAGCGATTCGTTGTAATAGTTTTATCTCCACGGATTACAGCCACAGAACTGACAACCATACGATGTTGTTTCGCACATACATACATATCTTACATATTCAGATGGAAAAATCAGACAGACAGACAGACACAGGGTACCAAGGGGGGGTAACTGCCCCCTTTCCACTTCCTAGTTTACTGGAATGATTGCCTATAAACAAAACCCGCATCGTAACAAAGCTGAAATATAAATAAAAGTAAAACAAATCAAAATAATACATACCCATGTTCCACCCCCCTCCCCCTTTCTGGATCCTGCAGTCACACCCCCCCCCCCCCACACACACACACACACCCCGCCCCCCGCCCTCAGACATCAGTCACTCCCGCTGCAACCAACCTGCGTTGCTCGCCCAATCCTGAACAAAGAAAGGAAGTCATGCATCTTATAACCTTCGTGCAAACACTAATCCAGACCTCTCAGCGTACTTAATGGAAGTAAACGTCGAGAGTGGAAGTATAAATAAAACATTCCATCGGAAACGAAGATTATGTGCCATTGTTATTTCTTTGTACACCTTCGGCAACACTCGAGTGAGTCTGACTACCTATTGATCTTGTGGTGCCCTGATGTTTGCTTCTTGTGGTACTGTTTGCTCGTTTGCTCTTTCTCAGTCCTTCGTTTTCATTTTCTTTAATTCAGTCTCCTTTTTCTTCTGCCTCGTCCCAACCTTCATTATGATTATCATCATTAATAGTATTATTATTATGAGACTGACACTGACAAAGACAGACAGACTGACAGACAGATAGATAGACATTCAGACAAATAAACAGAGAGAGAGACAGAGAGAGGGAGAGAGAGACAGACAAACAGACAGATAGAAAGACAAATAAACAGACAGATAAACAGACAGACAAACAGACAGACAGACAGACAGACAAACAGACAGACATATGCAGAAAGACGACGAACACTTTTCATCTTTGATCAATTTAATTTTCACAACAATTCCACTTACTTCTACATGACCACACTTCTGAAAATCTTTGCCCTTCATAAATCTCTTATCTAGATACTTCACCAAGCTGTGAATACCCATAACAGTGAAAAAAAAAAACAGGACAATGAGAACCAGGAAAAATTTATCGATAAGTTACATATACAATACACAGATTATCCCATTATGTTTCAAATACATAGTCTAATCGAGGTTCATAATAATACGGTTTCCCGAAAGCTTGGCACTTTGATCATATATTTTAGTGGCATGTTCAAAGCATTATGCCTGTTTTTTTTTAAAAGCTTCATGAAATACGAACTTATTTTTGAACTTTGCACTTTTTTTAATGAATGCAGTGAAAAGGATATTCAATACCGGTTTCAGGAGAATATGTCCTTGATTTTGTTCACTGAAATGGTGAGCATTTTTTATATACTTTCTATTTTGCATTAGATTTGTGTTTGTGTTATGTATGATTTGATTGCGTTTCTCTGGTTTTAATATTTGTATGTGTGACGATAACAGTTCTACAAGCTGGAGATATTGTGTCTACGATGCATATCTCTCTCTCTCTCTCTCTCTCTCTCTCTCTCTCTCTCTCTCTCTCTCTCTCTCTCTCTCTCTCTCTCTCTCTCTCTCTCTCTAACTCTCTCTCTCTCTCTCTCTCTCTCTCTCTCTCTCTCTCTCTCTCTCTCTCTCTCTCTCTCTCTCTCTCTCTCTCTCTCTCTCTCTCTCTCTCTCTCTCTCTCTCTCTCTCTCTCTCTCTTTTTTTTCTCTCTCTCTCTCTCTCTCTCTCTCTCTCTCTCTCTCTCTCTCTCTCTCTCTCTCTCTCTCTCTCTCTCTCTCTCTCTCTCTCTCTCTCTCTCTCTCTCTCTCTCTCTCTCTCTCTCTCTCTCTCTCTCTCTCTCTCTTTCCCTCTCTCTCTCTCTCTCTCTCTCTCTCTCTCTCTCTCTCTCTCTCTCTCTCTCTCTCTCTCTCTCTCTCTCTCTCTCTCTCTCTCTCTCTCTCTCTCTCTCTCTCTCTCTCTCTCACTCTCTCTCTCTCTCTCTCTCTCTCTCTCTCTCTCTCTCTCTCTCTCTCTCTCTCTCTCTCTCTCTCTCTCTCTCTCTCTCTCTCTCTCTCTCTCTCTCTCTCTCTCTCTCTCTCTCTCT
>BOPN01002682.1:5000-7500 GCA_017312705.2 Penaeus japonicus | reverse complement strand
GTGAATGTTAGACGTGCACATATTTAAGTCTGTGAATATCAGTGTTTTATGATTCATCTTTTCTGTGGTCAACTGTAAAGTATCATCATGTTTTATGCTTTTTAACAACGGTTTATAAAACTGTAAAGCGGTTTTGCTCTTCCCTTAATTCTCTAACTCAGAGAATTGCCACGTTACAGTGCTTTTTGAAACAATGGTTTTCCGCGGCCAGTGATAGTTGCTGATTTGAGGACTAAAGACAGGTTGTGACGATTATTTATAAGTGTGCAAAGTTATGATAACAAATGGTTGTTCAAATCATTTGCTTTGTCGGTTTGTTATGCTTTTTTTTTTTTTTTTTTTGCGGGTGCGTGTGAGCAAATAGCGAGAAAATATAGCAGCTATCATTCTCGTACCAAGCAACCTAATATTTTGCTGTAGGAAAAAAGCACTCTTGGCAGAGGACACAAGGAAGACTGACGAGGGACGTTTTCCAGATCCTGATGGGTGACATCGCCCAGCTGTCAGTGTGGGACAGGACGCTGACGGCGGCAGAGGTTGGCAGAATCGCAGCCTGTCGAGACGTTGGAAGGGGAAACGTGCTGAGCAGTGACACCACCGAACTGGAGATTGTGGGATCCGTGGACCAACGGTGGCAGGGGATTGACACCTTCTGCAGGTACTGTCTTCTGCCGTTATCACCGCTGCTTGGTCTGATCTGTTCCTCTAGCTGCCTTCTCAACGTCTCTCTCTCTATCTCTTTCCATACGTATATATCTATCTATATATATATGTGTGTGTGTGTGTGTGTGTGTGTGTGTGTGTGTGTGTGGTCGTGTGTGCATATATATATATATATATATCGATCTATCTAATTTGCTGTTTGCTAACAATAATTTCTATCACAGTATTTCAGCTCGTATAAGCAACGTGGCTCCACACTGCCTTTACTTTATCTTCTTTCCTTTATTTTCTTCCTTTCGCCTCTTCTCTTTCGTTTTCAGAAATAACATACCCCCATTTCCATACTTCCCCTTTAGATCGTCGTCTCACTATTTCCTCATGCTTCCGGAGATGAGGGGCATCTCCGAGTCAGTATCTCTCTGCAACATCTTCAATGCTACCGTCGCCACTCCGTCCTCACTCTCCGACAACCAGCAGCTTCTGGAAGAAATGCTGCCCTTCAGCGACGTCTGCTTCCCCTCCAGCACCTGGAAGACCTGGATAGGCATCAGCGACGAGCTCGAGGAGGACGTCTGGAGGGACTTCTCGACGCAGGAGCCCGTGGAGTTTCTGCGATTCGGTGCCTTGTTTCCTCACGGCGGCAGGATCTACAACTGCGCCTGCCTCATGGTCGATGGCTTCTGGATCGACACCGACTGCACCAACACCAACAGGAGGTGCACCGCCTGCCAGGTGCAGCACTCGGACTTCCTTCGACTTCGAGGCCTTTGCTTCGACAGCGAGCACCAGACTCGCTTCAGGCCTGACGGGTACATGGACGGGAGACCATTCTTCCGTGGGTTCTATGACATGCTCATCACGTGGAATGCAAAGCAGAAGGAATGGAAGCTTCAGAGCGTTGCTGAGAACCGCACTCTGGCGACTTTGTCGACCGTGTCCCTCAAATCCTATCCCTTGGGAAGGCACCGGTGGACAACTCAAGAAGAGATATGCGGAACGCCTCCGGGAAGCGGCATTGTCCTCAGTTTCTCTCCCTGCAATAGTAAGTACCACTTCATGTGCCGTTCCGGGAACTGCATCGCGCACGGGAAGCGCTGCAACTTGCGCTACGACTGCCTGGACGGCAGCGACGAGGCCGACTGCGACATGGTCCTCGTCGGAGAAGAATACCAGAGGCAGATCCCACCAGCCGGACCCAACAACTCTGCCCTGTATCTCATCCCGTCACTCACGCTCACGCGCATCGCCAACGTCGATGACATCAATATGGCCATCACGTTAGAGTTTGAAGTTGTGCTGACCTGGACTGACAACAGAGTCACACTGAAGCACTTGTCAGAGTCAGGAAGCATCCTGACCAATGCCGACGCAGCTAAGATGTGGACGCCGAGGTATCAGTTCACCAACCTTGAGGGAGGTCAGGTCAAACTCCTTGAAGAGAGTGTAGTCGTTACGACGGTGAACAATGCTACCTTCCCCAACTTCAATAGCCAAGACATGGGTAAGACTGTTTCGGTTCTCATTCTTGTTTCATTATGTTTACTGATTGATCATGCCATACCAGTGTTGTGTTTCTCTGTGTGCAGATGATCTAATTGTTATATATTTTGGTATTTCATGAATATGATATATATGATAATGAGCAAAATAAAAAACGTACTTCTAAAGGCACTGAAAAATTAATCAAAATCATGACAGCATTCACAGTTCTTCCCATTTTCTTCTTTGTTCTTTAGACATCACATATCCAGGATTAGAGAACAGGATGTCCGTCATCCAGCACTACACGGCCGTAATCACCTGTGATCTGCGCTTCTTGGCGTATCCCTTCGACATC
>BOPN01002681.1:184958-191279 GCA_017312705.2 Penaeus japonicus | reverse complement strand
CTCTCTCTCTCTCTCTCTCTCTCTCTCTCTCTCTCTCTCTCTCTCTCTCTCTCTCTCTCTCTCTCTCTCTCTCTCTCTCTCTCTCTCCCTCTCTCACCCACGCAGCCCTTCTTTCTCTCTCATTTTTTAATAGAAAAAACAAATTTCCTATGTATGCCATATGGCCGTAACGTTTCGTAGCATTTCTGACCATAGTCTTGACCATCATGCACAGACATGCATTATGAATATTCATATCACATTTTTTCTTTCTCTTTCCGTACATCAAAAACATTCACAAAACTTTTTTTCTTTTTTCTTTCTGTTCCATCACGACATACATACGTTACAAATATTCCTTCATGTTTCCAAATATTCCCAACACCATTACACGGAAACTACACACCTTTTTACTACGCTTCCTGTTTCGTCCTATCGGATCGTAAAGTGCTTCCTCGTGTTTCCAATCGGCTTATAACCCTTTCCTTTTACTTTCGACGTAGATGAGGCATGCAAAGTACATACACCGATCATCAATCTGGTTTCATATTTATCGCTTCCGTTCCGTGTGAGTGACGTCAAAAGCGACGCTCTTGGGACGTGTGTGTGTCTCTGTTTCTGTTTCTGTTTCTGTTTCTGTCTCTGTCTCTTTCTCTATTCCTTCATCTCTCTCTCTCTCTCTGTCTCTGTCTTTCTCTCTGTATCTATGTCTTTCTCTCTGTATCTATGTCTATGTCTTTCTCTTTCTCTTTCTCTCTCTCTCCCTTCCTCTTTCCCTCTCCTTCCCCCTCCCTCCCCCTCTCTCTCCCCACTCCCTCCCACCCTCTCTCTCTCCCTCTGTCCCTCTCTCTCCCCTTCCCCTCCCCCCTCTCTCTGTTTCTCTCTTTTTCTCTCTGTCCTCTTTTTCTCCCTCTCTTCACTCTCTCACTCTTTGTCTGTCTATATCTGGCTTTCTCTCTCTCTCTCGCTCTGTTTCTCCCTTTCTTTCTCGCTTTTTCTCCCTTTCTCTCTCGCTTTTCTCCCTCTTCCTCTGTCTCTCATTCTCTCCCTCTTCCTTTCTCTCTCTCTCTCTCATTCTCTCTCTCTCGCTCACTCTTTCCCTCTCTCTCACTCTTTCCCTCTCTCTCACTCTTTCTCTCTCTATGTCTGTCTGTTTGTCTTTCTCTCTTTTTCCACTCTCTCTCACTTTCTCACTCTCTCACTCTTTCCTTCTCTCATTTTTTTTTTCTCTCTCTGCCTGTCCAGAGAGAGAGAAATGATTAGTGTATACCAACTAAATATGAGTAATACACTGTTTAATTAACATTGTTTATAAAGCCATGTCGTTAAAAGCAATAGTCTTTACTACAAATGTCATTGATTGCTTTTTAATAGTAGTGCAGCATCTGAAACAGTATTAAGAAAATCGAGGAAATTAGGAATATTCCTAATATTAACAAAAATATTACTATCGGTAATATTAAAAGTGATAATTGGCGAAATACTATGAGACTATAACTGCTGATATCACGACTAACACTACGACAACATACTATCTCTACTAACATCTGCAGCAAGAGCGGTAGTAACAACAAAAATATTGGTAATAAAAGTGAAAATAATAGTGATGATAATGATAATAATGATTATGATAATGAGGATAATATCAATAATAATGATAATGATATTAATATTAATATTATTAATAATAATAATGATAGTACTGATGATAACAGTTATTATAGTATCATAATAATAATAATAATGATAATGATAACAGGAATTATGATTATGATGATAATATTTATATTGATGCTTAGTGTAATGTTGATAACGCTACTTAGGGTGATGGTAATGACAATTATCAATTATATTTATAACAATAATACAAACTAGTCAATAGGTACCTGTTAGTAGTTGTAATAATAATAGTAATATTAATATCCAGCTGTAGCAACAATGATATTAATAATCATGTTGCAAATGGTAATAAGAACGTTTTAGAATTATTATGATAATGTTGATAATGATTATATGATTGTATCATTACTTTGCTATTATGATCATGTGTATGGTTATTGTTCGCATCTTCATCTTTCTCGCTGCCGTTATTAATTAACAGTAATAATGATGCTAATAAATAAGGTAATAATAAGTGTGATAATATGAATATGGGAACGAGACGTGACAAAAACTGTGATGATCCTTATGCTAGTAATCAAAATTGTTGTCCTCATTTGAGCAACCGTTTTCCTTATCTGGTCCTGTGTCGTGTTGTTATTACATTCACCAGTGTCCCCGCCGTCATCAGCGGTATTGCCACGACCAACGCTGCCAGCTGGCCGACTTTGCAATGCATTATTAAGCAGTCATGCGCTCATATTGACTAGTCCTTCGAAGGACTTTGTACGGAAAATGTATCTATTCCCTTGTCTGTTTGTAGAGTAAAGTTATATAAATAAAATAAAAGGAGTGACTGACAATAGGTGTTGGTAAAATAGGAGTAACAACTCTTGAGATAGTAAAGAAATGATATGAAGCCGAAGTCAAAGCCAGGGGCAGTGTTTGGTACAAGGTCATGTAGACACTTAGCTGGACACTCCGCGGCCTCATCCTTGTAGCTGTAATTGAGAACTAGACGTCTTAGCAAGCTTTGCATTCGTAGTTTGTTCATGTACAATGGAGAGCGAAATCACACGCCAAGCACACAAACATTTATAGCAAATGCCCCAAGGAGAGAAGGAAAGAGCGTTCGGGTGCCAGATCAGGGCTACCATCTGGACTGGCTCAGTGCCCGTCACCCCGTGTGCCCGGAGTCCTTGTAGCATGGAAACGCGCACGAAGTGACTAGTGCTGTACATTGAGACACGTCCAGAGCTTAGTCAGTGTCTTTTGTAACTATCTAATTTATACTTCTTTGCGTACAACTTCATTCCTCTTACATTCTATAGCATTCAAAATACATTTTGTTATCTGGAAGTCCTCAGATTTATTTCGAATTCGGAAAATATATTTCCTCATAATACAGGTAATGTGCACTGAATGTTCCTTACGCGAAGATATTTTCGCTCAACTAAATACTTTTCTTTACTTTTTTAGTATCTTCAGTTTGATATTTTGTTTTGAGAACAAGGAGGAATAATTCATTATTACGCTGGCCGCTGCCGTTATGGCCAGTTGTCCACGTAACGACAAATGTTTATTGATTTTCTTGTACACATTGTTTGAGGTGGAAGGTGAAGAGACACTTCCAGGAGCGCGCTTGGCTGACGCCCGTGTAGCTATACCTTTCCATAGTATAGAGGGCTGTAATCTGAACAACTAGACAAATAATTTGGATACATGTTTATGTTATGATGGGGTTCAACACACACAAGTTGATAAACTTGTCCGCATAGCACACGTGAGCACAAGTTATACCCATACAAGGGAATGAAGTTATGCAGAAGGCCTTCAGAATTCCAGCTGTAAATAATTCGTTTCACTGAAGTCGAAATGAAATAGTCAGATACACGTAAATACACGCTCTTTTGTTTATGTTTCGTAGTGAATAAACGTATAAATAATTCATTTTGCGTGTAACAGTGAACCTACTTCAGCCCTTTCCCCTGATTCGGGCTTTAATGCAAAGCGTGGGTGCCAAGCGTGGGCGTTTTGTCGATGATGGTGAAAATAATAATTGATGGTTCTGAATACCGACGCGCGGCTATGAATAGTCGATGGTTTGATTATTATTTTGTTGATGAGGGATGAATATGGCAAGATAGCACTAAAAGATGATGATTATATTCGGTCTACACGTCTGATGATTTTTCAAATGCAAATTAGCTGAAGGGGCTCGAATGAAAAATTATTGTTGTATTTTAATATAAGTTATGAGTAGAGTAGTTATATCTGTATATGTACATTTTTGTAACAATATGTAACCCTTTCCGTGATTTTGATGTATTGAAGGCAGATTTTATATGACTGATTGAATATGATTTCACACAGCATTGATTAGCGAGTGGAATCATACTCACATAGGTACACTAACACTTAAACTGACCATCTGGCAACCTGTTAAACTATTTTAGAAAGACGCAAATTAAATTATTATGGTAGGGCAAATAAGTTTAGTAATCACAAACCAGAAAGTGTACATTACTGAAGTAAGCAATATATCAAGAAATATACCAAACGATGTCAAACGCGTATAGTGTTTAGAAGTCTGGGAAATTAGCACAGTGCGGGCCTATTGTGTAAATTAGGTTTTAGGTGGACTGAGTGAGGTCAGTATCGAGGCTTTGGTACAATATTTTTTTCAAATTCATAGAAATTTATCTTTCTCGCTCTCGCTCTTTCTCTCTCTCTCTCTCTCTCTCTCTCTCTCTCTCTCTCTCTCTCTCTCTCTCTCTCTCTCTCTCTCTCTCTCTCTCTCTCTCTCTCTCTCTCTCTCTCTCTCTCTCTCCCTATCCTCCTTCCCTCTCTCTCTCTCTCTCCCTCTCTCTCCCTCTCTCTCTCTCTCTCCCTCCCTCCCTCGCTCCCTCCCTACCCTCCTTCCCATTCTCTCTCTCTCTCTCTCTCCCCCTCTCTCTCTCCCTCTCTCCCTCCCTCTCTCCCTCTCTCTCTCTCTCTCTCTCTCTCTCTCTCTCTCTCTCTCTCTCTCTCTCTCTCTCTCTCTCTCTCTCTCTCTCTCTCTCTCTCTCTCTCTCTCTCTCTATCCTCCTTCCCACTCTCTCTCTCTCTCCCTCTCTCTCTCTCTCTCTCTCTCTCTCTCTCTCTCTCTCTCTCTCTCTCTCTCTCTCTCTCTCTCTCTCTCTCTCTCTCTCTCTCTCTCTCTCTCTCTCTCTCTCTCCCTCTCTCTCTCTCTCTCTCTCTCTCTCTCCCTCTCCCCCCCCCTCTCTCTCTCTCTCTCTCTCTCTCTCTCTCTCTCTCTCTCTCTCTCTCTCTCTCTCTCTCTCTCTCTCTCTCTCTCTCTCTCTCTCTCCTCTCTCTCTCTCTCTCTCTCTCTCTCTCTCTCTCTCTCTCTCTCTCTCTCTCTCTCTCTCTCTCTCTCTCTCTCTCTCTCTCTCTCTCTCTCTCTCTCCCTCTCTCCCCCTCTCTCTCTCTCTCTCTCTCTCTCTCTCTCTCTCTCTCTCTCTCTCTCTCTCTCTCTCTCTCTCTCTCTCTCTCTCTCTCTCTCTCTCTCTCTCTCTCTCTCTCTCTCTCTCTCTCTCTCTCTCTCTCTCTCTCCCCCCCCCTCTCCCCCCCCCCCCCCCCCCCCCCCCCCCCCCCCTCTCTCTCTCTCTCTCTCTCTCTCTCTCTCTCTCTCTCTCTCTCTCTCTCTCTCTCTCTCTCTCTCTCTCTCTCTCTCTCTCTCTCTCTCTCTCTCTCTCTCTCTCTCTTTCTTTCTTTCTTTCTCTCTCTCTCTCCCTCTCTCTCTTCTCTCTCTATCCCTCTCACTCTCTGTCACAGAGAGCATACCAGCATTCCATACATTCTTTACCGCCGAAATTTCATTCTGCCATCCCCGAGCCGTATGAAATCCGCCCACGTGCGACATTTGTTGACGGTTCTCTCTCTTCTGTTGTCAAAGCGCTTGGCCAGGAGACGGATTTGGAAACAAATACCTGGATTGAATTAGGTTAGTCACAAGTTTTTTAGTTTTCTCTTACAGGTTGCCTAGCGTTTACCTCCGCATTCAGGTGTTTGGCCTGTCATGTTCAAAGATTTGACCATCAATGCTGAATGCATTTAGTTCATTGGTATACATTTTCATCTGAATATGTAACTGTGCATATGATCATGTACAACCTATGTCCCACCTAAAATTAGATCGATTTTCTACTAATGCATTTTATTACATTTAATGTCATCTAAACAGTAATGAATATGACGCTAATAATTGTTTTGATAATAATGACGCAAATAATGATAATGCTAATAGTAGTGCTAATACTAGTAGTGCTAATACTGCTAATACTAATAGTAACAACAACTATAATATGATAATAGTAACAACAACTATAATAGTGATAATAGTAACAATGATGATAGTAATGATGATCATAAAAATGATGACAATGATAATGTCAATTATGATATCAGTGATAATGATAATTATATTGATTATGATAATAATATGAATAATAATAGTAATGATAATGATAATAATGCTAATAGCAATAATGCTAAGAATGATCATGAAAATTATAATATTAGTGATAATATCATCATTATTATCCTAATTATTATTATCATCATTATTGTTTTCGTTATTAGTAAGATCATGATAGTTACTTTCTATCATAATGACAATGATAATCATGCTAATAATAAGAGAATATTGGTGATAGTAACAATGATGGTAATGATTTTGATAATGATAATGATATTAGTAAT
>BOPN01002681.1:169958-174958 GCA_017312705.2 Penaeus japonicus | reverse complement strand
TATATATATATATATATATATGTGTGTGTGTGTGTGTGTGTGTGTGTGTGTGTGTGTGTGTGTGTGTGTGTGTATGTATGTATGTGTATGTGTATATTTTTATAAACATACATGTATGTATGTATGCATGTATATATATAATATATATATATATATATATATATATATATATATATATATATATATATATATGTATGTATGTATGTATATGTATTTGTATATATATATATATTTATTTATTTATTTATCTGTTTATTTGTCAATTATGAGTCAGTAAGGCAGTAATGGTTGGAGATCGAGCTACATGTACATGCAACATGTTGCTACATACTTCCTTTTCAGCAGCCAAAAGGTGGGATGAGGCTAGTCAGTGCTTACCGGTGAAGTCAGCTTTTCCTTTCAGCTTCAATTGCACAGTTGTGTTGCCAAGTCATGCTCCCGTAAGCGACGGGTGACTGAGATGCAGTCAATCGCTTTCGCGTCCTGTACCGAGATACACGGCGGGGGTTATTGGATTGGCTTTGTCGTTGGAATCCATGAAGATTGTCCTGGTGACTGTTCTTCTCGTGAGCTGTTGCGTTCAGTGGCTGAAACTAATGGAAAAATAAGGAATAAATAACAGTGCCTGAAACTATCATTATTTGTTTAGCTCAAAAAAGCATTCGAAAGAAATATTCCAGCCGCGGCCATAAACCAACAACAGGTGACTTGCCTTCCCCTTCCCACACGCAACTGTCGGACCACCCAACCGCTCTCCCTCGGCATGCAACACCTCCAGCCGTACTTGGCTTAGCCCTCTCCAGTCTCTGTCCTTACTTGGCTCCTCCACGCCTTTCCTAAGCGCTTCCTCTTCTCTCTAGAGCTTCCTTTCCGCCTCTCCTTCCCATCATTCCGATAATATACGCGTCCTACCCATATTGTTTTCTTTTTGATCGCCCTTTTCTTTTCTTAGCGGTCTTCGTCGAACATTTGCGTTTTACTTTCTCTTGTAAACTAGTAACACCTCTGGCGTCTTCTCTGAGCTATAGTGTGTTTTGCTGCTGTAAAACAGCCGCAGACACCTCTGATGATGATGAAATAAAAGCAGTGCGTAGAATTTTATTCATATATAGTACCAAGAATCTGAATATTTTAGTGTTGATGAATGTGATAATGCTAATAGTAAAAGCAATGATAATAGTAGTAAGTAATAGTATTAGTAATAAAAATATTGGGCTGATAGTAAGGACAGTAATAGTATAATGATCATAATGGCATTAGTTATACAAATTGTAACAACAGCCATGATCATGATAATGGCGAATGATGGTGATGATGACGACGATGTTAGTATTAATTATGACGATGAAATAGATACACACATACACACACGATCATAATAGTTATCATAACAGTAATAGTTCTAATATTGCTAATGATGAGAATCGTAATAGTAACAGTGATAACTGTAGTAATTACGATAATATTGATATGAATATAGTCAATAGTAACATATAAATGGCATCAAAGTAGATGAAGTAATTATGATAACGGTAGAAAGCATTCAGAAAGCAGAAACCTCTGATAAAGCCCCAAAATTTTGTTTTAAAGTACACAAGGCGACCACAAAAAAATGATGTTGATTTAAAGAAAAGGGGTTAATGATCATGACAATCCAGCCGTGACTTTTTTGCGGAATACTGCTGACAAACCAAGGAAATATTAACATCGAAATATTAAACATTTGCGAATGCACACCGTCTACCTTCAGCCGAGGTAATAAATATAGTGGCCACTTTTAGGGGCACTTCGAAAACTGAACTCGTCTCATTTAGACGAATTCTGAATTATTAAACGACTAAACAGAAGGCTAATTAAGAGATGCATGAATCATTCACACTTCTTACGCTGAAAAGCTGATTTTTCATCCTTGTTTCCTCTGCTTAGTCTGGATCGTCGCTGATATGCTACTCCTCATATTGATATTTTTGTCACGTATAAAGGCAAAAATCAAAAAGGTATATTTTACCTGAAATATAGTGTTCCGTTACATACATAAGCTATTCAGATTATGATTAGTGATTTTCAGTACACTCTTCATTGATTCTATAATTCTGCATTGTTATTGTTATAATGTTATTAGTATTAATAGTACCAATTAGTGTTATTGCACATTATTGTCACTACTGCTACGATTTCTATGATAAGGATGTAGTAACACATTCCCCCTAATGATTATTGGCACCATCATGATGGATTCGCAACGTCACAATCGTCTCAGGTAACCTCTGAAAAACACGCACTAGATCATGTTGGAAGAAACGAATTTCACGAGAAGAAAGGAATCTTTGGAAGGACTGTCTGCTTGGAATCCTTCGTTAAGCAAAGGAACGGTTGGCAAGTTTAGTAAATAATGACAGGATCGCGTGACGGAGCTCCTCCCTTCGCATTGAGCTCGTGGGAAAGGGGGTTGGGCTGAAGGGAGTTCAGCGATGAAATTAAAAAGCATTTAACTTCCCCAATATCTCCAATACGGGTTCATTTAGTTATTTTATGGATTACTCTTCCATCGTTTCTTTTCTTTTAGCTTAATTGGATTCGTGTATTTTTTCTTCTTCATATCTACAGAAGAGAACCAATCAATTACTATGAAGATTTTTATGAACATGCGAATACTTTTTAATCAATGCAGTTCGTGATAGGCCTGTTACCATAGAAAAGGGAATCGGAGAGCATAGCTGTTATACTGGTTTTCGAGTTCCGTTTCTTCGGTTTGGCCTGAGCCAGGCTCTCCCCGCTCCATGCGGTATCCTTCGATCAAATCACTTCTGTCTGAGTCCTCTATGCTGCCGCATGGGTCCGACGTCTTTCACTGGAGAAGAGAGAAAGGCCGCAAGGAGAAGCAATAGCAACGTTACAGCAGATCCCACACATGATGAGTTTGAGTGTAATAATCTAAGATATAAACTAAGCGGAGCGGTGCTGTTATTATCTCTAGGACAGCCGATGTGACGTCGCAAAGTGGTGTAGTCACGGCAACACCCACTCAATGACGTCACAACGCAACAGGACAAGAACATTATGAAACGTGTAGCGTTTTATTATCAGATAATTTATATTTCCTATATCGATATACACACAAATATGAATACTGACTCAATAATAGTGTTCGAGTCATTGGCTGTGGAAATGATAAATGCGTCAGTACAAGTTCTAGCGATGGAAATACAGAACCAATTTTAGTAGAGACAACTATAACACCGAGACAGTCTCAGCGCTCTAATGAAGAGCGCATGGAATAATAATGTTTTTCCTGAAAAAACAGCATTAATGAAAACAGTTTCGATATAGCAAGTAATTGTTATGATTATATCTATAATCACAGGTGCAAACGAAGAAAGATGCCAATGATGAAATTGTAATAATGCTAATAATGATAGCGTCGATTACAATGACTTGCTGATGCATGTTTCTATATCAACAGTTATTGTAACTGTTATGAGGAAGATGATGAAGATGACAATCATTATGATAACAATATCAGTGATACCAATAATGACAGTTAGGAGAGTGAAGAAATACATTAACTATGTTAATAACAGAGATGGAAGAATATGACTATGATGATAATGATATAAATAATAGTAATAAAAATGATAATATTATTAGTAGTAATGATAATAGTTATGGCAATGATAGTAGTAGTAGTAGTAAAAATTATAATAATGATAATTATCATAATTAATAGTCATAATGATAATGATGACAGTTATAATGAAAAAATGGTATGGTTTAAAATGAATAATGACGCTACTACAAGTACTATTGCGGATAATAATAGTAATGATGATAATGATAAGGAAGATGATAATAATGATGATTATAATATCAATGATGATTATGATGATAATCATAATGACTATCATTATTACAATTATCTTTATCAATATTATTATTGTCTTCTTATTATTATTAGTTTGTTATTATTATTATTGTCGTTGTTATAATAATGTTGATAATGATAAATATAATAATAATATTGATCACTACCATCACCAACAGCAATATTGATAATGAAAAAAATAGTAATTATAATGATTATAGTAATGATAGTGATGACTATACTGATATTTATAATAATGATAATGATGTTGATATTGATATAATGGTGATACTGAGCATCTTAAACATTGGAATAGGCTTGATGCAACAGACCTGTGTAACCTTGAATGACTTACCAGCCCCTTCTTTCTATGTTAATCGCACCGCCCATTGAAACCGTGATATGATATCAATAATATCGATAGTAATGAAAGTAACAATTGTAATGATAATACTAAAAACAATAATAATAGGTGTTATTATCATTTTATTATCATTATTTTTATCAGTAGTATTAATATTAGCATCCATCCATCATCATTATTGTCACCATAATCGTCATCATCAGTGCCTATTACGCATGTTATATCCTTATCGCCATTACTATTATTATCCTAATAATGATAATGATAGTGACGATGATGAAGAAAAAAATATAATGATAATGTGATGATAATTATAATAATAATAAACATTACTTTTTTCATTCATTATTATCATTATAATAATTACCCTTATCCTTACAGTTATTATCATTATAATTATTACCATTATCCTTACAGTTCTTATCATTATAATTATTACCATTATCCTTACAGTTATTATTATTGTCATTATCCTTATAATTGTCATTAGTATTACTATTATTATTGTTATTTTTATTACCATAATTATCATACTAATCATTGATTTTATTCTTGTTATTATTGCTATTATTATTATCATTATCATTACTATTAATTTTATTATTGTTATCATTATTGATATGATTATGATTGTATTTTTTAAAATATTATTATCATTATTACTATTATGAACTTAATATGATGATTACTTTTAAAAGAAAATCATAATGATAGCAGTGATAGTTTCAGCGGTAATGTAATTTGAATAAGACTGAATGATGATAATATTGAGTA
>BOPN01002681.1:142458-144958 GCA_017312705.2 Penaeus japonicus | reverse complement strand
CGGCCTTCAAGGACATGAACAAGAAGGGGAAGCAACGTCAGCCTGTGTTCCAGCGCGACTGGTACGATGTTCATACTTGAGGTTCAGCGTGACCACCACACACGTCCCACCTTGTTCCTCCTCCTCCTCCTCCTCCTCCTCGAGATCACTACCTCACCCTCGACCGAAGAAGTCACCATCGTGCCACCCGGAAGCAAACATTGGGATGCAACTAATTGGAAATTTATATGTATTTATATGCATACATACATACATATATATATATATATATATATATATATATATATATATATATATATATATACATATGTGTGTGTGTGTGTGTGTGTGTGTATGTGAATGTGTATGTGTATGTGTATGTATATGTATATGTATATGTATATATTTACACACACACACACACACACACACACACACACACACACACACACATATATATATATATATATATATATATATATATATATATATATATATATACGTATATATATATGTATATATATATCTATATATATATATGTATATATATATATATATATATATATATATATATATATATATATATATATATATATATACACACACATATATTTATTTATATATATACATATATATATATATATATATATATATATATATATATATATATATATATATGTATATATGTATATTTATATATATATATGTATATATATATATATATATATATATATATATATATATATATATATATATATATATATATAATATATATATATATATATATATATATATATATATATATATATATATATATATATGTATGTGTGTGTGTGTGTGTATACACACATATATAGACACATGTGTGCGTATGTACTGTATATACGGATTTATTTTTTAGTTTTTATTAAGTTAGTATCTAAACTTTAAACTTGGCAACATCCGTAATTAAATTGGAAGTTAGATTATCAAAGCAGAGACAATAACATCAATCACCCTGACTACTTGGCATCCTCTCCGTTAGAAAAGCGTAAAACAACATAATTTTAGGCAGCCGACCTCCAAGTGGCCAACCCGCCATTATTTCGTGCCGGTGGGTCTCGCGGCGCCGCGAACGTCCGTCATAAAGCTTCGCCTTCAAAGAGAGGCAGGAGGAAGGGCGTGGGGTCTTGTCGCAGAATTAGGACTTGCTCCCCGGGGTTAATGATCGGTTGCGGCTCTGGCGAAGGAGGTTTATTGGCATTCGGGGAACCGGTCGCGTCATGCAGTCTGCCCCAAGGCCGCGGCAACCGTTGCAGCTTACAGCAGCGTAGGCGTAACTAGGCCGAGCGCCGAGCTACTATGAGGATAGTCGTCTGATTAAAAATCCATTTGGCTATCTATCAACAGGTACAAAAATGTTGAAAAAATACCCTCTCAAATGTCGGACTACACTCATTGTGGCATCCTTTATACAGTCATGATTAGTGTAAAAATGTGCATGTGCTGACCGCTAGGTAGAACAATATGACACGGCCCGGGCCTTCCCCTGAATGTTAACAGCAATATAATTCATCGATCAAACACAGAAGGGTGTTTATTTCCGATTTTTTTTCACACAAAATGAAAAATAAGGATTTGATCGAATTCCTCCTAAGTAAATACTCATTTGATAATACTCAGGTTTAAATCAAGTGGGAAAAGTAAAGGCAACAAAGCGTTCTCTGTAAGCTAACTCGCCATTTGCCCCTTTGAGTTTCTTCTGGCCAAATAGAGCTGCGATTAAAACCTGTCAACTTATCATAACTTCTACGAGATTTTTCCAGAACATAAACGCAAAATGTGACAATGTCGTAATATATTTTAAGAACTGAACTTTGGCAAATCCAGTTTTCCCAGGAAAACCCAATTTAGTATATCTTTGCACCTAACAAGCAAAAGTAACTGAAAGAAAACGGAGATGGCCTTATGCGGCTGGCGGTGATGGTGTCGACGAGAAGGCGGGGTGACGATGGACCACAAATTCTCTCCTTGATAAAACACAAGATGCCAAATGTATTGTGTAATGTAATGTAATGTATATGCTATGTCCAAGCAAACTATGGTCACCTTTAGTTTTTATTACTGTGAATAGTCGCTCTTCGGTAACGGCTGTGCACAGTAATTTCGTATTTTTCCGAAAAACTGTTGGAGCACATCATACTGTTGTGATATATCATTGTGATACAGTCATGTACGAATATTTATACACTATAGGTCAAGCTGATTGTGTAAGCACACCCATTTTTGTGTAAGGTGTAAGCCAAAGGTTTCTATTGTTCCGACGTTAGTTCGGGGACAAGAGTTATCCCGCCCCATCCCGGATGATGTCAGAGGCAACTCTGATTCCACTAAACATGATACAAAGGGAACACACTGTGTATAGCTTGTATTTTATCAAGTGTTAAGGAGGTCCAAACGTGTATATATATATATATATATATATATATATATATATATATATATATATATATATATATATATATATATATATATATATATA
>BOPN01002681.1:129958-137458 GCA_017312705.2 Penaeus japonicus | reverse complement strand
ACTATCTAATGTAAGTCCTTAGTTTTTGTTCTCTACTCCATCTAAACTTTATATATATATATATATATATATATATATATATATATATATATATATACATATACATACATATACATATATATGTATGTATGTAGGTATGTATGTACACACACACACACACACTCGCACGCACGCAATGACATGGTTATCTTTTTAGTTATATCACATACTCTCTCTATCTCTCACACACACACACACACACACACATATGCGTGCACACACCCATCCACACACATATACATGCACACAAACGCACACATATAGTATATAAATATATATAGTATATATATATATAGTATATATATATATATATATATATATATATATATATATATATATATATATATATATATATATATAGTATATATATACACACATATATATACATATATATAAATATGTGTGTGTGTGTGTGTGTGTACTGTATATGCCCTTATGCATACATTAATATATAGGAATATAAAATACATTTGCTTCGCATGATTATAACATCAAGAGAATGATAGCAATGTATAGCAAAAGATACCCGTTGTTTGATTTATAAGATGAGTCTGATCATTCATGCATATCTGAAACTCATCCGAGCACTGAAACATATAAATCACGACCATATAAGATAATTAATGTCACTTACCGTATATCTGCAACAACCACAAATTTTCCTTTACAATATTCCAAACACGTTGATGAATGATGTTACAGCTACCTCCATATTCGTTAATGGCCCTAATTTTCAATACCCTACACTATCAGTTTCATAAGTATGCAGAAAAAAGAAGCGGCCATTTACATGTTTGGCACAAATTAAATGCCATCGTTCTCATTTCTTTGGAACTCGTCACTATATGATACTTTCATTAACAATGTCATCACCATTAAGCTAATAAGTACAAGCAAATAAATAAAATAAGAAGACAATTCAATTATGATAACAATAATAAAAAAAATATATATATACTGTGCAATACCCAAAAGCAATACAACATATGACTCCCACATATGTTAACGAACTGCTGTCACACACAATGTAGATAATGTAAAGAAATAGTGAATTTTGTGTAAATGTATCAGTGTAAATACCACCCATTTTGTTAATCATATTTGAAAGGACATAAGGTATGATTTAAACATTTGCGTTTTTCACAATTGTTCCGATGTGATTTCTTTAGGTAGGGACGGCTCCGCTGGAACCATTGCGTGCTCCTTGACGCAAAGCACTGTCGTATCACGTCATTGTCATTTAATGAAAAAATAACCAATGTATATAATTATTGAAATAAACTATTATATTTATAAAGAACTTCCTGTGTTTGTGTTATCCTTTATCCATAGTTAACAGACAAGAACGAAAAAACTAATGTTTTCTTAATAATGTATGGTATAGCAACCAGGCAGCAGCACTTGAACGAGATAGGTATCAGAAATGCCACTTCAACAATTCAGTTATTTGGGTGTTAGTCCTTGCCTGAAAAAATATTCAGAAAAGATTTTCACGATTACTATTTGTACAACTCACTTAATGTTGAACGCAGAAATGAAAGGTTCATCAGAATAGACAAAGGTAGGGAAAAAACCCAGAGTAGACCAGTCTTTGGTAAAGACAATCCATCAACATGCTCAAGGTTTGGCTGGTGACGTCTACACTCTCCACAGACGCTGATTGGCTGGTGGATGCACTGTCAGGCATAGGGCGAATTATGGGATGTCTAAAATCTCATTTCACACATCACGATCTCGTAACATCAACAAAAGAGGATCCACGTGCACACAGTACAGTACCGTGGAGTCATTATCAAGAGACGCGGAAAGCTTGGCTTAACAATTGATGGCCTCTCCTATATTCTAGGAATACTTAATGCATGTCTCACACTGCTGTTTCCCATATTTATGGAAAAAATAGGATAATTAAATATATATTTCACAATGCATAGTATTTGTTCATATATGTTTTTTTAATGGTAAAGGAATGTTGAACCCTTTACTTTTTCCTTTTCTCTCTACACTTCTCTGTATGTCGACATTTCTCATTGTATTTCTATATTTATCTCTATATTTTACATCTCTCATCGTATCTCTACTTTTCTTTGTCTCTGTATTTCTACATATCTCATTGTCTCTGTATTTCTACATATCTCATTGTATCTCTGCATTTCTTTGTCACTGTATTTCATATCTCTGCATCTTTCTGTATCTTTCCATCTCATTTTGTGTCTATGCATATTTCACTGTATCTGTATATCCTATCTCGTTTACTGTATCTCTGCACCTCTTCATATTTCATCGTATCGCTGCATCACGCTCTGGAACTCCACATTTCCCTGGTGGCTCTGGATTGTTTATTTCATCATATCTCTGCATCTTTACTTGTGTCTATACATCTCCTTGCATATTTCATTGTATCTCAGCGTATCCACATCTTCCAATAGGCCTCGTTATCTCTACATCTTCCATTGTACCCCTGCATCTCTCTGTATCACCACATGTTTCATTGTATTTCTGCATATTTCATCATTTTTCTCTTTCAAGGCCATCGTATGAATGGCAATTCTCTATATAACCAAATATAATTTCCTTTAAACTAAACAGAATGAATACTAAACTAGATCCATATGACACATTTTTCATCCAACCCACTGCCGTGCAGAGAGCTCTTCTTCACCTGACACTACTCTGTGCACCACATGTACGATTCCAGGTAGATGAAAGTAGATGACGTAAAAGCCTAAAACTAGTTTATTTATCGGTCTGCACGGTTGTAAAGCTTTTTCGTGACTTCGTTGTAATTGTAGTTATCGGCTACATATTACGTGGCCAACTGGGAACTTACATGCCTCCCTTCGATGGTGTAAACAAACACGGGGTAGGTAAGCACACTGAGGTTATTACTACCAGGGTCTATGATTTGATCTGAATATGTTGTTGCCAAACAGTTAGAGGATGAAAGTGATGACTAAGACCTAGTAAATATTAAGGGACGTATCACAAGCATTCAGCAAGGGAGCTTTTACCACATCTTCGGAATGTGTTGCCTTAATGTAATCAACCAGTTCAAATCCAGTGATATATAGATATTATGATTATTTTTTCCTGATTTTTACATCAAAGAATCTGTATGTAATACTTACTTTACGGCTATTTTCAACACAACTTTTGGACTATCCGTGAACTATACTGACCATACACAATGTTCTCTATAAGCATGGTTGAGTTAGATTTGCCTGAACTTTCATGTACGAATGAGCACGTTAAAGTGGATAGGAAAATGTTCCCCGGTATTCAGCCAGCGGGCATCGAACGAATAAGTCTGACGTCACCAATATGTACGGACGTAAAGGACGTCTATACATATGGGCTAGAGTGAACCGGTCCTTGAAACTTCCTCTATGTATTGGAGTATTCTGGCAAAATAGAGCATCTGTCCTCAGGGAAGGAGCCTGTCGGCATTCTGTATTGCCAGAATATATGTGGTGGTTTTCTGGCCTTTGACATAAAGCGACGGGAAATCTTGAAGTTAATAGAGTGGGATCCACTTGATAATCCGTTAAGGTTAAACCATTTTCCTCGCCGGGCCGCGAGCGGTCACGCTTGGCTGTTCAACCCACATACTCGATCAAAGCAGCTTCTTTCTCTGATACAACGGCTGAATTAGAAAAAGTGAGGATGATAAAAGTATAGTTATATTTGATATAAGATGTCATATATCTAATCAATCCCTGAAATATAGATTAGTAATGAATATTAATCATCATAAGCATTGGCATAAACATACTTTAAAGTACAAGTCATTGTACTACTAGACCAAGGGTGGTGAAAAGATGAAGCCCCTTTCGGGAGCGCTTTTAGTTTGCTTTCCACTACATTTCAATGAGGCCATTTGCGCTAAAGTTGTTCGCCGTTTGGAAATAGTTCTGGGCATTGCGATGAACGTTCCATCATATATATGTGTGTGTATATATATATATATATAGATATAGATATAGATATAGATAGATAGATATATACATATACATACATACATACATACATATATATATAAATATATATGTATATATATATGTATATGTATCTATGTATCTATGTATGTATGTATGTATCTATCTATCTATCTATCTATCTATCTATCTATCCATCTATATATATATATATATATATATATATAAACACATAACATACATACATACTTACGTACATACATACATACATATGTATGTACACACACACACACACACACACACACACACACACACACACACACACATATATATATATATATATATATATATATATATATATATATATATATATATATCCGTTTTCATTTTCGTATCATGCTCATTACTGTACGGAATATTGATTGGGTGAATGTGTCATAATACGAGTGATTAACTAATATTTTTCAAATGCGAGAATTTATATGTACAGATGAAACACAAATAACCTACATACATATAAATTTTCTTTTGTGTATGCTTGTATGTGTGTGTGTGTGTGTGTGTCTCCCAGGTAAAGCATGTGCCAAGCTAAACCATATTGTTCGAACGCTCTAGTCAGCATTGTATCATTAAAAACATGGACAGGACCCGCTTTAGCATGATCGAACATTGGTAGTGAAGCCTACATAAACACACACATACCTACGCACAGATAAAACACACACACACCTACACACAGATAAACACACACACACACACACACACACACACACACACACACACACACACAGATAAACACACACACACACACACACACACACACACACACACACACACACACACACACACACACACATACATACACACACACACGCGGGTGCATACAAACATACATACATATAGAAATCTATTCTAGTCCATTCTCAAATGCATTTCCCTCTCGTTGTTCATACCCGTCTTTCCTATATTTCAGTTTTCAAAGTGTACAATACCGGCAAACAAATTGAAATCCATGTTAACACTAATAATAACTTCTTGACTTTCATAATAATAGTTTCTGGGCCTGAAAAAGCTGAAGCAAACAACATGACAAGAGAGAAGTAAGGTTCAATAAATAAGGGAAACCCTGAAACCCATCCTTGAGATTTCGCAACGCTGAGTCCCGGATGATGACGTGTCGATATTTGTTACACTCACATGTGATTGAAAATTAAGAATTAAAAATCCTTTTACTAGATTAATGTCTCGTTGTTGCAGTTGAGACCGCATATTTTTCAGGAAGTAGGAGAAACGTAAGATGGCGGTGAACGATCAACGGAAATGAAAATATGAGAAAATTGAATAAATGATACTGGTACTCGAATGGTCATGAAGCGAAGGTATAAAAGCGCCGGCAAAGCGTTTTCCCGCCTTTTCCACGCTGCTCTCCGGGAAATCAACTAGGACGTTACTGATTTGGTGCTGGTGAGTCTTAACCACACACACACACACACACACACACACATACACACACACACACACACACATATATATATATATATATATATATATATATATATATATATATATATATATCCGTTTTCCTTTTCGTATCATGCTCATTACTGTACGGAATATTGATTGGATGAATGTGTCATAATACGAGTGATTAACTAATATTTTTCAAATGCGTGAATTTTGTATGTACAGATAAAACACAAATAACCTACATACATATAAATTTTCTTTTGTGTATGTTTGTATGTGTGTGTGTGTGTGTGTGTGTGTCTCCCAAGTAAAGCATGTGCCAAGCTAAACCATATTGTTCGAACGCTCTAGTCAGCATTGTATCATTAAAAACATGGACAGGACCCGCTTTAGCATGACCGAACATTGGTAGTGAAGCCTACATAAACACACACATACCTACGCACAGATAAAACACACACACACCTACACACAGATAAACACACACACACACACACATACATACACACAAACACACACATACCTACACACAGATAAAACACACACACATACACACATACACACCTACACACAGACAAACACACACACACACACATACACACACACACACACACACGCGGGTGCATACAAACATACATACATATAGAAATCTATTCTAGTCCATTCTCAAATGCATTTCCCTCTCGTTGTTCATACCCGTCTTTCCTGTATTTCAGTTTTCAAAGTGTACAATACCGGCAAACAAATTGAAATCCATGTCAACACTAATAATAACTTCTTGACTTTCATAATAATAGTTTCTGGGCCTGAAAAAGCTGAAGCAAACAACATGACAAGAGAGAAGTAAGGTTCAATAAATAAGGGAAACCCTGAAACCCATCCTTGAGATTTCGCAACGCTGAGTCCCGGATGATGATGTGTCGATATTTGTTACTCACATGTGACTGAAAATTAAGAATTCAAAATCCTTAAATAATACTGGTACTGGAATTGTCATGAAGCGAAGGTATAAAAGCGTTTTCCCGCCTTTTCCACGCTGCTCTCAGGGAAATCAACCAGGACGCTACTGCTTTGGTGCTGCGAGTCTTAACCGGTCAAAAATGGAGGCAGAGAAAGAATATCCAGGTATGTTCCTTTGTTTAATCAAATAGAAAAATAACTGTGAATTTGAAAGTTGAGCTGACAATCGGACGAGATTAGAGTAGGAGGTTGGTGGAGGCGAGTGGAGGAAGGAGTAGGTGGAGGTGAGTTGAAGGAGGAGTAGATGGAGGAAGGAGTAGGTGGAGGTGAGTTGAAGGAGGAGTAGATGGAGGAAGGAGTAGGTGGAGGTGAGTTGAAGGAGGAGTAGATGGAGGAAGGAGTAGGTAGAAGTGAGTTGATGTAGGAAGTAGAAGTGAGTTGATGAAGGAGTTAGTGGAGGAGAGTGTAGGAAGGAGCAGGGAGAGGAGTGGAGGAAGGAGTAGGAAGAAGTGAGTTGAAGGAGGAGTAGCTGGAGGTGAGTGGAGGAAGGAGTAGGTAGATGTGAATTGAAGGAGGAGGTAGAGGAGTGTAGGAAGGAGTAGGTAGAAGTGAGTTGAAGAAGGAGTTGGTGGAGGAAGGAGTAGGTAGAGGTGAGTTGAAGGAGGAGCAGGTGGAGGAGTGGAGGAAGGAGAGGTAGAGATGAGGAGCAGGTGGAGGAGAGTGGAGGAAGGAGTAGGTAGAGGTGAGTTGAAGGAGGAGTTGTGGAGGAGAGTGGAGGAAGGAGTAGGTAGAGGTGAGTTGAAGGAGGAGCAGGTGGAGGAGTGGAGAAAGGAATAGGTAGAGGTGAATTGAAGGAGGAGTAGGTGGAGGAGAGTGGAGAAAGGAGTAGGTAGAGATGAGTGGAGGAAGGAGTAGGTAGAGGTGAGTTGAAGGAGGAGTCAGTGGAGGAAGGAGTAGGTAGAGATGAGGAGTAGGTGGAGGAAGGAGTAGGTAGAGGTGAGTTGAAGGAGCAGGTGGAGGAGTGGAGGAAGGAGTAGGTAGAGGTGAGTTGGAGGAGAGTGGAGGAAGGAGTAGGTAGAGATGAGTTGAAGGAGAAGTAGTT
>BOPN01002681.1:102458-107458 GCA_017312705.2 Penaeus japonicus | reverse complement strand
TCATCCCCACAGAAGGGCGCAACTTCACCAACCACCAACACTGCAGACGACGCCAGATTAGACATCAGTGCCAACAGTTTCTGGGTACGAGGGCAACGCTTTTCGACATACGAATCTTCAACCCTATGGCCACGAGCAACCGATCCCAGGAACCTCTCTCTGCTCACAATTGCTAAGGAGAACAACAAATGAGGGAGTATGGCGAACGCGTCCGAGAAGTCGAGCAAGGTACTTTCACACCTCTTGTATTCACGACTTCTGGGGGAATGTCACCGAGAGCGACGATATTCTACTCATCCCTTGCACAACAACTTGGTGGAGAAAAGGCAGCAACAGAAGAGCGCCGTCGTTGCATGGATGAGGTGTCGATTGGCCTTCTCACTACTACGGTCTTCACTGCTCTGTCTACGAGGAACAAGGAACAAACCGGCAATGTACACTAGTCTCAAGGATTTAGATATAGAGATAAAACTGTAGTAAATAGTAGAATAGAGAGAAATATGTAATTGTAAACAAAAGTAATAAAGGTTAAAATACATCTCCTTAAAATAAGTTGGATGTCGACCACAGCCATTGGCGAGGACGGGGCTAGTGATTCGCCTTAGAAATATTATTGCATATATATTTCACAACACAGAGACTCGTTTGAAAGGAATAGGAGGTCGAATATATTTAAAAAGAGAGAGAGAGAGAGAGAGAGAGAGAGAGGGGGGGGGGGAGAGGAGAGAGAGAGAGAGAGAGAGAGAGAGAGAGAGAGAGAGAGAGAGAGAGAGAGAGAGAGAGAGAGAGAGAGAGAGAGAGAGAGAGAGAGGGAGAGAGAGAGAGGAGAGAGAGAGAGAGAGAGAGAGAGAGAGAGAGAGAGAGAGAGAGAGAGAGAGAGAGAGAGAGAGAGAGAGAGAGGGGGGGGGAGAGGGAGAGAGAGAGAGAGAGAGAGAGAGAGAGAGAGAGAGAGAGAGAGAGAGAGAGAGAGAGGAGAGAGGGGGGGGGGGGAAGAGAGATGTCTTCCTCGGAGGGGGGATGTAAGGGTTGGTTCGCTGTGTTAGCTGGCCCGGGTGGAGGGACGTTCATAAGCTCTGTAAAACTCGGGGGAAAGGAGTCTGACGTATCCTTATCGTTCGGGTGAGATAATGACACGCAGGAAAGAGCGTTCGCAACGACGTTTTTTCGGCCAGGTAAGTAGATGATTGTTACGTCATACTCCGCCAAAAGTTCTAAGGCTCCCGGAAGTGGCGGAGTGCCCAGGTGATAGCCAAAAGCTCGTGGTCAGTAGTGTGATATGACTTTTCGGCGGGCTTAAGGCTTCTGCTTACGAAGGCAGTAGGCTTAAGTTTACCAATTACCTTCTGATAGAATGTTGCTCTAAGTCCAATGGTAGAAGTGTCACTTGTGAGAACGAAGGGCAGCTCAAAGTTAGGGAAGGTGCATTGGCAAGCGAGGATTTCAGGTGCCTAAACAAGTCATCTGTGTCATGATTCCACTCAAAGGGAACATCTTTTTTTAATAATTTGTTGAGCGGTGCCGCTATCGTTCCATATACTTTGAATACCTGTCGCAATTTCCTTTCATGTTCAGAGATTGAGGGAGAATAAATCAAAATGTCATCTAAGTAAGCTGACACTTAATCGTTTATCATGTTATTTAATTAACATTAATCTAGTGAATGTAAGAGGGGAATTGCGTAAATCGAAGGGGGTTCTAAGGAATTCGAAGTGACCCATGTGGGGCTGGCTATCCTTAGCCATTGGCACTTACAGAAACCCTTTAGCAAGTTCGAGAGTGGTAAAAACCTTTCCGGGGCCAATATCACGTAGCAACAGACGGAGATTCGAGATTGGGAATGGTTCGGGAACGGTAACAGCATTAAGCTCACAATCTTCCATCACTGGCCTGAATGATCCATCCTTTTTAGGGACAAGAATCATAACTCTGCCCAGGGGGATTTGCTTGGCTTAATTAAGTTCATTTCCAACATTCCTTGCACTTCATTTTCGAGAGCCTTCCGCTTTGAAAGGGGAATTTTATATGAAGGTATGTAAATTGGCTCAGCGTTGGGTTTGAGAGAAATGGAGTGCTCAAACAGATTAGTACCTCCAATAGGACGGTCTTTAGATGGCAGTACTGTCAGGTAATCCTTAAATAATTATTTTAACATTCCATAGCCTTTTTGAAGGACCTAGGATTTCTTTTATTCTGGTATTATCAAGGTGCGGAGGCATTTGTGATGTGCAGACAGGGGAGGGAACAGGCAAGTCGAATTCGCGGATAGACAACTCCGTGAATTCAAATTTAACAACAGGTACACCGCCTCTAATTTCTAAGGGAGCTTGGGTCACGTTAATGAGGTGTATCTGACATTTACCCTTTGATATTTTATACAAAGAAAGAACAACTGCACAGCCTTTTACTCTAACATAATCACATAGTACAAAAGCTGTACCATCTGCCTTCGACGTGGAAACGTCACATAGATCACTAAATGGAGGAATCGTAGTCAATCTAACCAACATAAACCGTGGCAAGCCATCATCGCAAGTCCATGAATGAGGGCGAGGTTCGTCAACATTGTCGTTATGCGCGGCTACCGTGTCTTTGCAACAGGAACGCTGTGGTTAACTCTGTTGTCTTAGCGAGAGAATTTTGCGTGAGGCGGTGACTGTTTGGACGACTGGAGTAATGAAAGGGACGGGAGGAGGATGGGGTGAGGAGTGCGGAGGAGTATGTGAGGATGGTGGGGGAGAGGGGGAGGTACGAGAGGGAGCGCGTGAGCATTGTCCATTTTCTTTGCGTTCTGTTTCATATACCAACATTGACAGGGGAATAGGATCAGAATGTGTCCATAAACAAGAGGGCTGTCTAAGGATATAGTTGACGCCGTTGAAAACGATGGTGTTGCTTTGCGAATGGAGGGAAATGCCGGACCTATATAAGAAACCATGGCCGAGCGGTTAAGGATTGTGTTTGGGTCTCTTTTTGCTAAAAAGAAAAATCCCACCGCTGCCACGTTTGTGAGGGATATCACAAATAGGATTTCAACAAAAGTCAAGAGCATTTTCTCTATTTATTAAAGGTGGTAGCAAAGAGATTATCAACAGTTAAGATCACACAGTCGTCGCTCAGAGCAGCACAGAGGGAAGGCAATGCTACGGTGTCGCGGAGTGTTCTGGCTTTTCCTTCAAGAAACAGGTCAGAGGTCAGTTGCGAGGACGACTCGGGCCAATTGGTCATCGCAGGAAACTTCCAAAAATAGCCCATGGTGCACCTGCGTACCTGTCGGCTTGGCCTGGGTCCTCGTGACATCTGGTCGGCATTCTGGGAGTGCCCGAAACTGATATGATCTCGGATCTGTAGGTGGTGGAGCGACAATGAGGTCAGATGCGGTCAGGGCGTCCCTTGGGGAATGGCTGAAAGGGGTGAACTTGTAGAATGTTTGCTGGTTGTTTATATATTCGGCTTAAATCGACTGAGTGTGATTTTGTCCATGACTGTTGCTATAGGAGATCCCATATGTTGCAAACCTCTATGCAATCCTCAGAGGGAGAGAGGAGGAGGGGAGAGAGAGAGGATCAGGAGGGAGAGAAGATCAGGAGGGAGAGAGAGAGAGAGGATCAGGAGGGAGAGAGAGAGAGGCTCAGGAGGGAGAGAGGATCAGGAGGGAGAGAGAGAGAGGATCAGGAGAGAGTAGAGTGAAAGAGAGAGAGAAAGAGAGGAGCAGGAAAGATTGAGAGTAGTAGGAGAGAGAGAGACAGAAGGAGGAAAGAGAGAGAGGGAGAGAGGAGGAGGGGAAAGAGAGGAGCTGGAGGAGAGAGAGAAAGAGAAAGAGAAAGAGAAAGAGAAAGAGAAAGAGAAAGAGAAAGAGAAAGAGAGAGAGAGAGAGAGAGAGAGAGAGAGAGAGAGAGAGAGAGAAAGAGAGAGAGAGAGAGGAGTAAATAATTAATTTTTTTCATGACTTTGCCTTTACAGTGACTCATACCACTTTCTATAAAGAGCAGCCTTTGTTGGATTTTATTGAGAATGTTCATCGTGTTAGAAGGAACGACTTAGAAGGAGCAGTCAGTCATAGACTCAGGAGGAGACTGGAATGCGGACTAGAAGGTTTGAGAGTAAGTAATATGTTGGGCATATGAATGGATATCCCACTCTTTATATGTGAAGGTTATTATTAAGAAAACAAAAATGTTTTCTTTATGGATATAACATTCAACTTTTCCACCTTTACATTTCAGGTTCAGACGACACACATATTTCGCACATACAGGATTATTGGCCTCTCTATGTATGGTGCCGATCGCCAAACGTTTCCATGGAAAAACTGTATCACTGACAAAATTGAGCAACGTACTGTGCAAGATTATTTCAAGAAGGAGTACAAGAAAGTGATCCAACATCCTAGCATTATCTGCGTGCAAGCTCACCCTGAGGAAAAAAATATCTACCTACCAATGGAGGTCTATATATCTTATTTAATGTTGAGTTGGTCTGTTCCTAACTACCCTTGGCTGTTTCATATTTATGAACATGTTATAAAGGAAAAAAAAACACTATTTTGATGGAATCTGGTACCGATGAACCTGAACCTCTAATTGCTTAATTAGGAAATGAAGTATTCTACAATACAGAGTCACCGGATCAAATATTCTTCTTCTTCAGTATTGTGTCGTCGCACGCGGTCAGCGTTCAGTTGAAACCCTCAGCAACCATGAAACAGCAGCCTTTATCCGCTCAACACCCATTGCACCTGCAAGGCGTCTTGAACAAATCCAGAAGATGTTCAATGACAATGAGTTTACAAAGGATGAGATTATTTCTAGTCTAAAGTTTGAGGTGGCGAAATCCGTGAGTAGGAAAAACTATAAGTAACTGCTTGTTCTTTCTGTGTTCATGCTGACTGCTTCTCATCTTATTTGATATCTTAATTTTCTTAAGGATTTATATATATATATATAAATATATATATATATTTATATATATATATATATATATATATATATATATACATATAT